>VDFB02054333.1:0-24538 GCA_007258455.2 Sequoia sempervirens | reverse complement strand
AAAATCTAATGTGAAACTGTAAATAAATATACTAAGTTACAACACTAAATTAAGGAAAACTTAGGTCTATTTAGCTTAGAAGGGCCCTAAATACCATGTGAATGTGTAAAAAACATCACAACACTAGATTAGGTCCACCTTAGTTTACAAGCCTCCTAAATTTAATGTGAAGGTGTAAATAAATACACTTTACAACACTAAATTAAGGAAAATCTAGGTTTATTTAGCTATGAAAGGGCCCAAGACCTAATGTGGATGTGTAAAACTCATCACAACACTAGACCAAGGTGATATTAAGTCTAATTTGTCATTAATTATTCCAAAATTAAGCAAGGGATACTTTTTTGGTGACTCCACAATGGTTGTTAATATTCCACAGGAAAACATAATCCAAATCCATGAAGACTTAGCAAACCTACAACATCAAATTTGTACTAAAAACATTTCAACCACTACTATCCCTATCATAGATATTATACATAGCATGATTGAAAGTGAAGGAGTTGAACTTGTGCATAACCTATTTCAATTTTTTGGAAAACATCTTACCTCAACAACTAGTTGTGGTTTACATTCAAACAATATCCAAATTCAAGGAGGAACTCAAATTCATCCTCTCACAATCATTTCCTCTATTCCTACCTATAACAACCCTCAAGTCATAGTTCAATGATGCAACCTATTAGCAATATCATTCCTACCTTGGGTATTTTTGCTAGCATTCCTATTACCTTTGTGGCATCACATGTAATATCTCCTACCACTTTACCTCCCATAAGAATTACATTCACTGATCCCTCGAACACATATAAACCTCCACCATATTCACCTTCATCTCAAAATACAACCAATGACACCATATTTAATCAACTTTTGCAAAAAATTTCATCCTTTCAAAAGAAAATTTCCACCATATAAACCAACATCAAAATGACCAACCTACATACTATGTCGAAAGAAATCCCTTATCCTTAGAGATATTGAGAATATCGATGCCACAAGGTCTAGAGATCCCTAAATTTGAGGAATATGGGGGGAAAGGAGATACTTCTAACCATGTTTTCACTTATACCACATTATGTAGTGATTTTTTCCTTGAGGATAAACTCTTGGCTAAGCTTTTCCCTAGGTCCTTGAAGGATACTATCTTAGAATGCTTTTCCTCACTATCGAACAACTCAATTCGTTCATTCAATTAAATTTTTGAGGCCTTTATAAACCATTTACAAGTGCATATGACTCCTAAGATGACCTTAGCCAATTTGATGAGATGTAAGAAAAAATATGATGAAAAAGTTACTAACTTTATTTCATGTTACCAAATGCTTTATTCCCAAATTGATGTAAAGATTCTCAATCCTAACCTTCAATGGATGTTCATTGAGAACTTGAAAACTAAGATACAATATAAGATTACCATGATGAAGTTTCCTTCCTTCGTACACTTGTGTATTTCCATTCATGATTATCAAAATTTGGTTAGTAGTCATGAAGCAAAACCCACCTCTAGCCATCTCGAGAAGTCTAAATTCGCAAACCAAAACAATTATCAACCTTTTATAAAATAGAATAAAGGCTTCCTTCAACTTAATCACCCTCAAAAAACAACTCAACATGTTGATACCCAAGTGGCTACTATAAGGAAGACAACTCCTTTCACATTTGGGGATCTGACTAGACAATTTACTCCCCTACCTAGTACCTTAGACAGTACAATGTCACAACTCTTAGAATAGAAAATGATAACTTTGCCCCCCATTAAAACTCTTAATCCTAATAAGCCTTTACCTCTGAACTTTAGATCAAATTCCTATTGTCATTATCATTGACAAAATGGTCATGATACATAGCATTGTAAGCGTCTTAAACATCTTGTGCAAGACCTCATTGATTCTAGTCAACTTCACATTGGAGGTGTTAATGATCAAGGAAATAATTCTATTGTAGACACTAAAAAAAGTCCTAAGTCCGCGAGCATCATTTTTCTTGGTCATTGTTCTTCGATAATTGAATAACTTTAATTATTCAATTAGGTGTGACTGCATTCCTCTATTAATTAAATAGTTTTTTTAATTATTTAATTAATTCACCTTCTCATCTTTATTCTATCTTAATCAATTAAAATTATTTAATTGCATCGCTAATATATCCCTTTCTTCAATAATTAAATAAATCATTTTTTATTTAATTATTTATCTTTCATCTATAGTCAAATAATAATAGTAATCATTATTTGACCTTTTATTCTTCTATAATTAAATAATTGTCAAAATTATTTAATTGTGTTTCATTCCTCTCTTTTGGATAAATAATTCAAATTAATTATCTATGTCTAATTTCCATCTCTCCATTTAATTAAATTGATAAATTTAATTAAATGCTCCTCTTTTCATTTTCTCTAAATAAATAATTTGGATAAATTATTTATTTTCCATTCCACTTGTCATTTTCCTCCATTTTGAATAAATAATTTAAAATAAATTATTTATGCATCTCCACCTAGTCAAAGATGCTCTGTCATAATCCTCTATCATAACATTCATTTCTGTCATAGCCTGCATGCCTTGCATGTTTGTCATAGCTGTCAGGCGTCATAGCCGTCAATGTCATAGCTTTTCCATGCATGGCATATTCTTGGTGCATCAATTCTCATCCATTGATCTTGGCATCTTTTCTGAGACTTAATCTCAACCATCCATTTTGTAACATCTCTCTCATGCATTCTCATCCATTGATCTTGGAATCTTTCTAGAAGATTAATCTCAACCGTCTATTCCAATGGTTGTCTATAAAAGCATCCTTCCTTCTCCATTTTGATTTTAACAGTTATTTTTCTTCAACTTTCTTGCTACCATTTGCAGGTTTTGCACAAGTGTTTCAACAAATCTGAGGGCAAAGTTGCATAACAAGAAGAAGGAGAGCAAGAGAAAGAATCAACCATAATGGGGAGTGATTTCTTTTATGTTTTGCATTTTTTATTATCTCCATTATTTGTTTTCTCTTGTTTGGATGTGGTTTAATAGCTTAGAAGTGTTGGCTATCAATTTTATCTATGCTATTTGATTTCTAACCCCATCTAACATTTTGGTGAACCCGACGTGAAATAGAGAAGTTTGTGTGTTCTTGCTTATTTTTATTGTTTTGCAGATTACAGCCAAGAATGCACATGAAATCCCGTCATCTTCATTGGAGCACAAAAAAATGGACGCATCAAATATTTTTAAACGTTTTATGTGTTTTGTAGGCCTCGTTTTCAGCTTTCTAGAACATTAAACGGTTTGAAATTTCATTAAGATTTGAGAAAGTTATGGCCATTTTACTGATTGTAGTTTTTTTAAGATTTAGTTGTTAAAATCCAATTTTTCTTTTGTTTATAATATTTTTGTTGTGTAGGATTTTGCAAAACTTTTTATGGGTTTTGAAAGTCTATGTCTTAGCTTTCTATAGATACTTACAATTTAAAATTTTGTTTAGTTTTGTGAAAGTTATCACTATTTTAATTTGCTGTTTTCATTCAATTTTTTTTTGTTTACTAATCTTTTGTTTGTAGCATGTGGCTTTGGAGTGAGGCTCCCAAAAATTGCTTCTTTTGAAGCAACAAAAAAATTGAGCTCTTAGTTTTTAGTTTTCTTTGTTTTCTTTTTCTTAGCTTAGTTTAGTCTCTTCATTTTCTAGTTTAGTTATTTACTAACTTTTAAGTTTTAGTTTGGTTTTTAATTTCTTGCTCTAACTTAGTTTTTTGCAGTTTTCTCGTTGGTCCAAGACACTTATAAAACTACTAATTTGTGGTTTTGCAGTCCCATTAGTTGAAGAATCATTTTATTAAACTATGTGTTTGTGATTTCTAGCTTAGGAACACTTCTTTTGGTGCATTAAAATGAACATGTGCTTGATTTTGTCTGACTGTGCTTGAAGGTGGTAGGTGATTATGCTCTCACCTTGTGAAAACTAGGTGATCAAAAAACCAGACCCACCTTATTTTTTGTCACCTTCATGACTTAATAATCGAAGTATCCTCTCCCCTTGCACTTTTGAGTGATCCTGGGTGTAAGAGAAACGGTTATTATTTCTAGAAATGGGCCTGCCTTAAGGGAAAAAGTACTCACCTTAAGGGACGACTCGACCGGTAACAGGCTAAAGCCAAGCCACTTCCAGCCGGGATATAAAATGGGTGCTTGAGGAAAGTTCAAGTACCACGAGTGCGGATATGTCACACAGACGGAGTAGTACTCCCATAAACCTTGTTGAGCGTAACCTCTTCAGGCTGGAGTGCCACCTAATTGGTGATTAATCTCTCGCCCCATGTGTGGCCACTCGAACGGATGCCCTAACTAAACACCTATTGTTTTATAAGCCAACCATTTTCAGCCATTGCTTGGTATAGTGCAGGGTACAGTATCATGCCCGAAGATACTCACTACTGACTCCCTTGAGTAGAGATAGCAGTTCTTGGGAAGTGATGACCCAAGAATCCAAAGTTGGTGTGCTCGAATGACGTTAATGAGTCATGGAGAGGAGCTAATGCCACCAAACTTCTAAACTATCCGCTCTCGAGAAGGAAAGGTGTTTAGCACCAATTCGGGGTATATCGGTGGGCTATATCAAGTATACAAACCCTTGGCCTATTAGGATTGTGCTTGTCTCATGTGCGTTTGCATACACCAAAACATCGTGCTTGTCAAGTGTTTTCTAAATTTTCAAATAGTATTCACCACATTCACAAATCTGAACACAAATAATTGAATTCAAACAAACTTCACAACTAGTAACTTGCAACACCTCAAAACATTTCCAAAACCATCAACCAAACATGTCTAACTGCTATCCTCCATATTCATCCATGTCCTATGAATGAAACCAAAGGATTGAATGTCTTGACCATCATTTGAAAGAGCTTGAAAAACAACTTGAATCCCAACATTTGAATGAAGTGATGCAATCATCTCATAAGCCTTTATCCTCACCCAAAACTACATCATCCAAGTTCAATATCCATGATTTTCTACAAAGGCTAAATGAGAAACCTAAATCTATGTCCTCAAACACAAATAATCTTGAGCAATCCTACCATGTCATGCATCTATCTTCATCTCCTATAATTCAAAATGAACCTCATGAGTCTTCCACCCAAGTTAACGATTTCATCCAACCATCCTCTCCTATCATACCATCTACATCCAATTATTCATGTCAATCTCTTAGTCCAAAGAATGCTAGCATAGACTCCCTTGCACATCAAGATCAAAGCATTCTTTCCACTCCATCCAATGATACCAAAATTTTGCAACCCCTTCCAATCTTTGACCAAGATCCCAGCTCTCAAGAACCTCATGATGATCCCCTTATCTCTTTTTGTTTCATTCAAGATTATTCCCTTCCATCTCAAGAGAAAATTATCCTTCAAAGTCCTCCTTCCACCTCATCTAATGAATCCATACCATCTCATGATTCCATCATATCCAATGATCAAGATATGCTTTCCACAAAACATCATGATTCCTTTCCTCATCAAGATCAAGATAAACCTCCATTTAAGGACACCCTTTCATTCCATGATGAATTTCATCCTTCTCATGATCAATACATGCCTTTCATACCACTTCATGATGATTCCATATCTAATAAAGAGCAAACTAATCCATCTCCTACACCTCGTGATCCTTTTCCAAGTCAAGATCAAAGTACCCCCTTATCCCCACGTCAAGATCCTATCACACATCCTAATTCTCCTCATGACCACAATCCTCCACAAGAGTCTATCACCTTATTCAAACTATCCATGAACCTCTTACCTACCAAATGGGTTCTCTCACTTTTATCCAAGCTGGTTTACTCGAAGATCTTGTTATTCCTTCCATATCACAACCACCTCACGATGGACTTGCATCTTGTTTCATAAATAATATATATCCCATTGGCAAACGAATGTGCCAAAGTATGAACTACAAAGGCAAAGGATTAGGCATTCATGAACAAGGTATCCTAGAACCCCTTTATATCCAAGAAAATACATACTATCATGGCCTTGGTTATACACCTCATGCTCAAGACATTGGTATCTATCGTAAGCCTAGGTTCCATCAAAGTAAACCTATTTATCCTAGTCCATCAAACCTTTCATCTATCCTAGGTCCTTATCCTAGCCAATCAAACCTTCCATCTATCCTTGGTCCTTATCATCCAAACCCTAGTTCATCAACCCTTCCATCCATATTGGGGCCCTACATCCCTCCATCTCCTATTCATCAAAAACAACAAAGGCACACATCCTTGATGCCCTCTCAAAATTCTACCTACATTAACCCATCCATAAGACCTCCATATCATTCATCTCCATCCACCCATCCCATTGCTCTTGGAAGCAATTTGGGTGCCAAATGTCAAAAGCTTCCATATCAAAATCCACATGTATCAAAGGATCAACATGTCTCCTTGAAGAGCCATGCAAAAATAAGAGAAAATTTGATCCCAAGTCAAAATAAAAATCCAAAAGGCCACAAAGGTCCATCAAATCAAAAGAAAAATCCAAAAGGCCACAAAGGCCCATCAAGTCAAAAGCAAAAAATTCAAAGGCCACAAAGGTCCATAAATCAAGAAGAAAAAATTCAAAGGCCACAAAGGCCCATAAATCAAGAAGAAAAATTTCAAAGGCGACAAAGGCCCATAAAGCAAAAAGAAGAACCTCAAAGGCCACAAAGGCCCATGAATCAAAAATCAAAGTCAAAAGCTATGTGGATTCCTAAAAATCTCGTAGAAGCAATAAAATCTAAATTGGCATCCAAATTTGCTAATCCAAAAGCTTCCTCCTATCATCCATCTAAAAACCTATCACCTTCCAAATTCATTTTTCCTCCATCACTCCACCACCCTTCAAGGTGTGTGCCAATGTTGATCTTTCCATCCTTTCCATCCTTTTCCTCTATCCATCAACAAGCCTTCCAACCTCCTATCCATTATCCACCATTCATCCCCCATTATCCTCCTTTAATCTAAACCTTTGCATAAGTCCTTAGCTTCTTCCATCACACCATTAAAATACCTATGTTTATGAGTCTAATCCTCCTTTCCATGGTTTATTAGAGCACACATTTGTGGGATATAGTCATGAAACTTGATGCTTGAGTCCTTCCTCCATCTCCCTATCATGCATATATTACCTTCCATTTTCATTTATCCCTATTCATATCCTATCTTCCATATTCCTCTTGTACTCTACACTTGGGGGCAAGTTTCATCCATCCTTTCATTCATATTCATGATCCTCTTTACGTTCATCCTTTACCTTTCCACCTTTGATCTTGACAAGGTTAAGGATCTTCTTGAACATCGTATATCTTATCCTATACACTTTATCCATATCTTTCATACCATATCCTTCATCGTATCCATATTCCACCATCTTATCTTAATGCATCCTTTCTTCCCTTCCTTGGTCTTGATGAGGAATAGGAACAAAATACTTAGGCATTGTGTCCATATCTTATCGATCTTGATCATCCTATTCATTATCCTTATCTTTGCATTCTTCCATTCCATATCTCCTAGCTTATCAAAATCCATGTCCCATCTCCTTCCTTTGTTCTTGATGAGATTGGGGGAAAAATCACAAATGCATGCTTTGGATTTCCTTTCATATCCTTATGTGTTACCATTCCATCATAGTTCACATCCTTATCATTTATCCATGATTAAATTACCTCCAATGTTGGTCATCATGTCCCTTTGCAACCTTGAGTCTTATCATGCGAATCATATTTGAGCCTAGCTATAAAACATTATCCAATCCTCATATTTTTTGTCAATCAATCATAAACAATCATCAATCTTATCGTACTTAGAGGAATCAGTGATTCTAAGTACTTATCATCATCATGCCTTATGGAATCGATCATTCCTGGCATCCAATCAATGAACCATTATCATCTTTTGACAAAAAGATATGTTGCTTGTGTGACATGTTTTGTAGTGAATCTTTCATTTTGATCTATCATTTATCCATGGTTGCACTACCTCTAGTGTGGGGCATCTTATTCCTTCAATCAGTCATCTCACATTTCATTTCACTCCATCTTTAAAACTTAAAATAATTCCAAAAAAATCATAAAATGTCCTGAAAAAAATTCAAAAAAAATCATAAAATGTCCGGAAGAAATCCAAAAAAATCAAATATTCCAAAAATCCCAAAAAAAATCACGCAGATTGGCATGGGTGTGATGGTTTAGGTGGCATTGTTGTTCTTGCCACCAAGGTTCAAACCCCGTTGGGGTGGTATTGTTGAATAGTTGTATCCGGTTCATAGCTCCGGTTAAAAGCGTTTACCCCTTGAATAAAAAAAAAAAAAATCCCAAAAAAATCAAATATTCCAAACATCCCAAAAAAATCAAATATTCCAAAAAATAGTGACACTTTCAGATCACCACACAACTTTGAACTTCAACAAAATCAAAACATGCAAGTGTTGACAATCAAGCAAACATTATAACATATATGTTAATCCACCTTACAAATCCAACCAAACACATAAACTATAACGAGAATCATTTTTTACATCGAAGCAGGACTCTTGTTTGTTTGTTTGTTGATCTTTGCTTATTTTATGGTTTTATCTTTGGTGACATGTCTTTTAGCTTCTTCAGGATGTCTTTGACTAGAGAGGAAAGGATGGGGCATGTTCACTTGTTTGTTGTTTACGGATTGTTTCTTATTCACATGATGACTTGTCTTAGGACATGGTTGTCTAAAACCATCAAGGACCTATGAGTCTAATGTGGATGAGAGCATTCCTTGTTTGATAGTGTCTTCTATGCAATAAGTATTCAGGTCATCTAAGGTTCTTATACCTAGATGCTTATATTTTATTAATAAATAAAAATGCAAACAGTATTCAGGTCATCTAGATGTTCATGTTATCTAGATGCTTATACTAATTTGTGACATAATAAGCCCAATGATGATAAAAGTACTTAAATGGTACAAGAAGCTTCATCACCTTCATTATCTTCCATCTTGCATTTCATTTTCTTCATCTTTCTTGTCGCGGGGAAATCAATCAATTTCTTAACTCACTAATATGTCTCTTGAATCAAATCTCAAATCAATCAATCCACTTCTTGAAATTTCATGTCCCCTTAATCAATCGGTCAATCCATCATTGCAACACCTTGTCTTGCGTAAGCATAATCCTCAATAAGCTTAATCAGCTCAATCAGCTTCATGAGCTCATCAACCTGGCTATACTGATCATTTCCATCAATTGTTCAGTTACACCCATGAACTGTGCATTTTCATCAAAATGTACATCACTGCTTTATCACTTACGCAATATCAAGTATCTAATCACTTTTTGGACATCTATCGAGAGATTAATCTTCTTACAATCTATTGATCAATCTCTCGAGGGGGCATATCATTCTTATCATAATCCTTACTAAGATATCTTTGGGGCATGTATCAGTTGATCAATCTTTTTCTTTGAAACAATGCGACAAGCTGCATTGTCTCAAAGAGGGGCAAAATGTGGACACTAAAAAATATCCTAAGTCCGCGAGCATCATTTTTCTTGGTCATTGTTCTTTGATAATTGAATAACTTTTATTATTCAATTAGGTGTGACTGCATTCCTCTATTAATTAAATATTTTTTAATTATTTAATTAATTCACCTTCTCATCTTTATTCTATCTTGATCAATTAAAATTATTTAATTGCGTTGCTAATATATCCCTTTCTTCAATAATTAAATAAATCATTTTTTTATTTAATTATTTATCTTTCATCTATAGTCAAATAATAATAATAATCATTATTTGACCTTTTATTCTTCTATAATTAAATAATTGTCAAAATTATTTAATTGTGTTTCATTCTCTCTTTTGGATAAATAATTCAAATTAATTATCCATGTCTAATTTCCATCTCTCCATTTAATTAAATTGATAAATTTAATTAAATGCTTCTCTTTTCATTTTCCTAAATAAATAATTTGGATAAATTATTTATTTTCCATTCCACTTGTCATTTTCCTCCATTTTGAATAAATAATTTAAAATAAATTATTTATGCACCTCCACCTAGTCAAAGATGCTCTGTCATAATCCTCTGTCATAACATTCATTTCTGTCATAGCCTGCATGCCTTGCATGTTTGTCATAGCTGTCAGGCGTCATAGCCGTCAATGTCATAGCTTTTCCATGCATGGCATATTCTTGGTGCATCAATTCTCATCCATTGATCTTGGCATCTTTTCTGAGACTTAATCTCAACCATCCATTTTGTAACATCTCTCTCATGCATTCTCATCCATTGATCTTGGAATCTTTCTAGAAGATTAATCTCAACCGTCCATTCCAATGGTTGTCTATAAAAGCATCCTTCCTTCTCCATTTTGATTTTAACAGCTATTTTTCTCCAACTTTCTTGCTACCATTTGCAGGTTTTGCACAAGTGTTTCAACAAATCTGAGGGAAAAGTTGCATAACAAGAAGAAGGAGAGCAAGAGAAAGAATCAACCATAATGGGGAGTGATTTCTTTTATGTTTTGCATTTTTGATTATCTCCATTATTTGTTTTCTCTTGTTTGGATGTGGTTTAATAGCTTAGAAGTGTTGGCTGTCACTTTTATCTATGCTATTTGATTTCTAACCCCATCTAACAGTTTCTTTCTCGAATCGATTCACCATCAAGGAATCATTTTGAAAGATGTTCACTTCATCAAGGAATTCGAAAGGAAGAAAATAACCCCTTGCGAGGGGAAGGTCAAAACCACTCCCACCTTGAAGGGAAGGTTCTCAAGTTCTTTCCTTGCAAACCCATGATGAAGGAAACACATTTTGTTAGGGTTTCAAGTTGAGAATGTGATCCTTGAAAGAGTTTGTGAGGATTCTTGAGAAAATATTCATTGGAAATGAATGCATTTTTTTAAAATTGAAATGTTATAGAAATGACATTGTCACATATGAAAGGGACAACTCAAGCAAAGAAGAGAAAAATAAACAAAAAACTAAAAGAAACATTATGAAAAAAGGGCATAGGGCATATTTTAGCATCAGAGCTACTCATAAATATATATATATATATATAAGTATAATAATAGTATATAAAATGAGCTATCATCAACCCTCTACTATATCAGACCATGTGAAGAATGCACGGGAAGACAATGTAAAACTAAAAAATTGGGTCAACATGGAAGGGAAGCCTAAATGCCCCCAACACTTTGCATCATCCCCAATTTATCAAAAATCAATCACAAACATGGAAGAATGATGATACAAATAGAAGAAGGTTTACAACACAAAAACCACACTTGTATCCAAGCACCAACAAGGGTGACAAGGATCATCTAGGAACACATAGCACAATCATGGGAAAACACATCACAACCTACACACATATACTCTAAAGATAAAGAAGAGGCCTCCCCTAACACTAATTGGCCAAGAGGTCATCCACTTCCCACTCTAGATCATGATAGGGGGGAGGAGGATGAGCCTGCAGTGGTGGGAAGTTAAGGGGAGGAGCTTCTGACCCTCCCACAACAAGGGCTAAGGAAGAGGGCCCCACAAGGTCCTCTCCACCAAGCTCTTGTGGAGCTAAGGTCAGTGACTTTCTGAAGATCCCTGACAAGGATGAAAATTCATCTAAAGAGTTAAGTATACACTTTACAAGAGTTCCATGTTTTACCTCAATGGAAAAAGAAGGCTCCACCTGAGATTCACTGCTAGGCTTGCCAAATGATTTAGGAGCGGTGATGAACTCAAGGGAAGCTAGGACTACTTCTATCACTATGACATAACAAGTCAATACGGGACCACCTTTTAGAGAAGGTGGGATCCTCTTACATCCTCCATTGCTAGAAGGACTACTCTCCACCCTCTGCTTCATCGGGGGATGTGAACTCCCCACAGATGAGGTGAGAGGTGCAAAGTAAGAAGAGGAGGAGAAAAATGAAACAAATACCACCAAAGTGTTCAAAATACTTATGGGCTTAGGGAAATTAGGGAAATCCAAAAGGGACATCAACAAGGGAGGCTCCACCGAATGAGCGATGAACACCTACACCTTTTTGGGGTCAGGAGCATGCATATTCACAGTGAGATTGGATTGAAGTAGAGGGGAGGAGAGAGGACATAGTAGGAGTCCCTGATATAGGGTTGATCATCTCCTCTTCCTTCCTCTATAAGGTGGTCTGCTTAGCTATGATATCCTTTCATTGACACTTGTGCTCCCGTGCAAAGCAGTTTTTGTGACTCTTCGAACTAGAGGCTGGAGGCTGCGAAGGAACAAAGGGCTCCTACTCAGCCATGGGAGTGTCCACTACAACCATTTCTAGTGGAGCAAAAAAATCCTAAATGAAAGCAGGAGGAGTAGGTTGGGAAACAAAAGGGGGAGTCATCTCAAGTTCCTCGATAGTGGGCCTCTTCCCATTTATTGCCTTGGGAGCAGAAGCGCTAGGAGACCATAGAGAAAATTCGCTTCGGGAACCTTTCTTTTTTTCATAAAAATAATACCAAGTCCCAGGAGGCTCGGTAGGGAGATCTGATATCCTGATCTTGGGCCTATACCAAGGAGGTATCATTGGACTCAACGGGTAAAAGACAAACTTGCTCATCCAATAATCCTCCCAAGAAAGGGGAGTGGATGAGTTAGCCTGAGAGGAGGCAAGCTTCTCCTTTCCTTTTCAAGAAGAGGAGGTAGTTAGATCCTATGCTATAGGAAGAGACAATTTTGGTTCTCCCTTGTCCCTGGTCTTGTACTTGACATAGTTATTGTAAAGTAGGTCTATTCTTGGAGGAAGTAGACCAACTGAGGTGGGCTAAATGGTCTAATGAATATCCCCCATGGGATACCAGAGGTTGGTATCCAGTGTCATGCACTGCATGCACCACACCTTCATGGGAGAACTTTAAACATTTATGAATAATGAAGGAGATTCCATTCATGGAAGCTAGCCAAGGTATGCCTAGCTTCACCCTGAATAGATCTAACTCTAGAATGACATCAAAGACTATGTCTACAACCGTAGGTCCAACTAGGATGGACAAAGTTATCGAGCCATATGGTTTCAGACATCAACCATCATGTGTATGGATGATAGATTTTGTTTCTTTGTATTTTTTTATGTAATGAATTAAGCCATAGAATCTCTTCTATAATAACATTCACTCAACTCATGGGGTCTACTAAGACTCTTGTCACAATGTTTCCATTGAGGTGAGAAGGAATGTAGAGGGGAGAGGGCTTATTATTTAAGGGTAAGCCTTGCAAAGTGAATGCCACATCCGAGGAACCAAGTGCAGGTTATGTGGTAGGACTAACTGTGACCATGTTAACATAGGCCTCAGGATGAGTGACAAAATTAGTGGGATCAATAATCATGTTAGCAGAGTGTGATGGAAATGGGTTCATGTATATTTGCAGTTCACTATTCAATTTCACCACTGATTTATTCATATGTTGTTTGGTTCCATCAAGATGAATAGTACGATCCTCGATGTGGTCCTGTATCTCATGATGCTAGTGCATACAATGTTTGATATCATGTTCATTAACCCGATGGTATTGACAATAGGTATTTGTATCATACCAACTAGGGTAAGGATCCTTAAGAGGTTTATCAAGGTTATGATCTTATCTTTCAACAACTTTTGCAAGATGGAAGAATAAGAGGGTATGTGCAGGATCATCATGGGAAAAACAGGCCCTTAAGTGATGAAAAATTTAGAAAAATCAAAGTTAGGCAACTTGATGTAAAATTTGAATAAGTTATCTATATTATTTCAAAAATATGTAAGAATATAATCTGTAGGAAATTGAATGTAGTTTCTAAACTACTGGTCTACTTAAAAAAAAAAATTAGTGAAAATTTGAAATTTCAATGCAGTATTACTTAAATTTCAAGGAAAAAATGAGAAGTAGGTGTCTATCTAACCACGCTAACCACAATAAAATGATAATTTTTTTAATAATATTTTAGATATAACTAGAGGATTCATGTCCCAATGTGATGCATATTGTTTTGTAATTTTTTCCAAGTAAATAATTAATTATGAACTTTTTATTACAACTTTTAAAAAATATAAAAACTTGTATGTCCTGACCACCTTAACTTGGTCAAAACTTCATGAAATTCATTTTTCTTTTTTAATCCTATAGTATGTGAAGCATAGAATGTGATGCATATTTTGGATTCAAAAAATGTGATATTATTTGAAAGATATAGATCTTTTTCAATTAGCCTATCAATTAGGACTTTAGTTGTAATGCAAATAGAAAATGAATAATATTAATTTATTAAATTTAAAGCAAAGCATAATTTATATTGGTGGAAATATGAGAATCTCCTTTAGAAACCCTTTTCATTTCATCAATTTTGGGTTAAAAAAAATTTGTCAACCACATACCCTACACATACCCATCATATCGCCACTTTTTGGCCCATCGTGATCCTGCACATACCCAAGATTCTACTAACTTTGTGAACTTTCAGTTGTGTTTGAGGCCGTTGTCATCCACAATGGCTACTACATTCACAACAACCTTACCTTTCCTATAGGTCAATATGATGGAATTTCCATTAGAATGAGAGCACGAGGAGGATCCCTCAAACTGAACTACTGTCTATTGATACTCTCGTAGGGACGCACACAAATGCACAAAAGAATAGTATTTCATAAGGGAAAAATTTTCCTACCAAGGCCTTTGCAAGTTCCTTATGAATACCTTCTACACATTAGAATCAGGTAGCACATACAAGATTTATGAAAAGAGTGATTGATACCATGCTATAAAATCAATAATCTTTTCATTTTCTCCCTGTTTGCACCAGATGAGATCTGAAAAGGTCATCTTCAGTCCAATGTTAGCTTGGAATTTTTGTAGGAATTGGTTTACAAGTTGATCAAATGAGAAAATGGAATTATCAGGCAAGGAACAATACCATTCGAGTGTTGTATCCTTGAGAGATCAAGGGAATAGTTTTTCCATCAATGCATCGTGATGGAAGAAATTTTTATATAGGGTGTTAAAGGTGAACACATGTGTTTGCAGGTCCCCTTTGCTATCATACTTTTCAAATTTAGGAATCTCCATTCCTTGAGGGAAGGGAGTGTTCAAAATTTCTACATACAACAAGCTATGCCAGAAGAAGGTTTGAAAGATAGGATGGGCAAAGGCTTGGGAGAGACTCACCAACTGGCTCTGCATCTTACCCATATTTTGAAGAAGACTGTTCATAATAGGGTCATTAGAAGATATAGGGCCAGAGGAACCTCCTCTAGAATCACCACTGGAGCCACCACTAGAACCATTGGTGTGACCACCACCAGAGCCACTGCTACTAGTATGGCCTCTACCAGAGCCACCTCCACATCCAAAATCACCACCATTTCCTCCACCAGAACCGCCTCTTTCAATGTTGCTTCCGCTGCCAAAGCCACCACCACTGCCAAAGCCTCCACCACTCATTCTGCCAAAACCTCCACTACTAGACATGATAGGAGGGGTGAAGCTAAAACCCAAGAGGATCTTGTTCACTTTAATAGTTTTGGATCTCTTGGAGGTAGAGGGGATGTTGATCGAGGGTTTGACATCGGCAATGTACACGGATGTGGGAGGCATCGACATTCCTAGCTGTCTCTCATGATCTTCAAAAGTGGCCACTTGTACAATGTTAGGATTTTTTGGAGGAGCACATGCTTTAGTCAAACTAAAGAGACTAGCCAGGAGTTCTATGCCTATTCGATCTTTTCCAACCATATATTTTATTTCATTGATAACCCTATCGACCCTAGCTATCTTCGGGTCCTTTTCCAAGTGATACTCCAAGTCACCTAGTCCCTTGCTAATGGTGGAAATATACTCTGAAGGAATGTGAATGGCCTCATACTTTTCCACCGATGATGGTGTGGGAGATGTAGGAGGAGTGGGGACGTGTTCAATCTCATTGGAGATCCCTATCTCACCCCTCAACAACTGCTCCTATGCAGCGAGACCAACTATGGATCCAACAAAAAGGACCATAGAGAAACTGGTAATGACCTTCATCCTTTCCATTGGAAGGTGTTGTATACTTCTCCTAACAATATACCCCGAGGTTGTGGACTAGGTTTTGATGCTCATAAACCTTCACAACACTCAGGGGCACAATGATCATGAGGTACAAGGAAAAATACTCAACACCAAAAAATGAGTAAACGCTGGTTCACATCAAATTCACCAAAAATGTAAGAGAAGGGGACCAACCACATTCAAGTCCCTAGGTCACAGAGAGCCAAGAGAAGGAGGATGCCCTAATTTACCTCACTCTAAAGGGATGTTTTAGAATAAGGGGCGAGAATGATGAGGACTATAATGTCCTTAAATCATGTTGCAGACGGGTATGTGCAGGATCATCATGGAAAAAATAGGCCCTAAAGTGCCAAAAAATTTAGAAAAATTAGAGTTAGGCAACTTGACGTAAATATTTGAATAAGTTATCTAGATTATTTCAAGAATATGTAAGAATAGAATTTATAGCAAATTGAATGTAGTTTCTAAACTACTAGGTTTATTTTTAAAAAATAAAAATCTATTTGGAGAAAATTTAAAATTTCAATGTAGTAGTACTTAAATTTTAGGGAAAAAATAAGAAGTAGGTGCTTGTCTGACCACCCTAACCACAATAAAATAATAACATTTTTTAATAATATTTTAGATATAAGTATAGGACTCATGTCTTGATGTGATGCATATATTTTTTTAATTTTTTTCCAAGTAAATAATTAAGTATGATTTTTTATTACAACTTTTACAAAACATAAAAACTCGTATGTCTAACCACCTTAACTTGGTCAAAACTTCATGAAATTTAGAACTTTTTTTTTAATCCTATATTATGTGAAGCATAGAGTGTGATACATGTTTTGGATTAAAAAAAATATGATACCGTTTGAAAGTTATAGATGTTTTTCAATTAGCCTATCAATTATGACTTTAGTCATAATTCAAATAGAAAATGAGCAATAATTATTTATTAAATTCAAAGTAAAGCATAATTTATATTGGTGGAAAGATGAGAATCTCCTTTAAAAATACTTTTCGTTTCATCAATTTTGGGCAACAAAAAAGTCGTTAGCCACATAGGCCATCATATCACTTACATATCGCCACTTTTTGGCCCATCATAATCCTACACATACCCAGACCTGAAATCCAAAATGGGGCTAAGCGAGCCAATTTTCAAGTTCAACACTATACCTCAAGTAGCTCTCTAGCCAAGGATGGAAGTGTGGTTCTGAGACGACAATGCGACACACTAACATCTCTTAGGTGCACTTGTGTCCGTATGACCAAAGGACTGAAATCACAGTATGAACCATTAGAAAACAAGCTGATGACCTAGCTAGTGATTTCTAAGGGAACAAAATAGAACTATGAAGTAAGAGAGATACAAGTGAATTTGATAAAGTAAATATATTAAAGCGAAGGTGACAAAGATAATCTCACAAAAGAGCATGTTTTCCAACTAGCTTCAAATGCACATCCACCTACACACAAGAAAGAGGGAAAATTGTTGGGGGCTGTATAGGGGTTTTCCTTAGTCAGACGTCCATTTTGGTGTTTCCACCACCACAAACAACTAGATAGCAATGATAGAGAGAAAAATATGATAAACGAGAAAAGAAAGTAGAGAACACAATAATACTACAAAAGAGTAAAGTGCAACTCAACCAAATCATAAAAGAGAGGAGTGAAAATGTTACCAACTCCACTAAGAGCTCACTAGCCAATGATGGAGAAAGAGAGCTTGAACATTCACCACAACCTCAACTGTGATGAAGAGAGGTGTTGCAAAACCTCAAGCCCCTACTATAATGGATTGTTCCACACTTGCTCTATGGAGTTGATGGGGTGTTGTTGTTGCTGCTATGAAGTGCCAAAGTGTTGCTTGAGAGTGAACTAAAGGATAAGAATGCTTGAGAAAGCAAGAAGTGATTGCTAGAATTCTTAGAGAGTGAAATGGAATGAGAATGGATCAATTTGAAGGAAGAATGAGTAAGAATACGGCATTTTTGGGTTGGTTGGTTGAAGTGGGACGTTACAGATCATTCCCAATAGGAAGTGTAATGCCTCTACCAACTTCAAAAGGTGGAATCCGTCAGGGACATAAGCGTTCCATGTGAAAAATTTTGTGCTGCATGGGCATCCCCAACAGTTATTCTTCTATCGATGCAAAATACATTTGCCAAGTGAAATGAAGGCAGCCTACTAATGTGGAATTTTTCCTTCGGATTTGGTTTTTCTAAGGTGAGGAAGTGTAAAAGGGGAATTTGCATAAGGGCTACAAATCACTCCTATACATTTGGTTTTTCATATGATCTTGATCCTGGGGGCTTGCACAACCCTCTTGATCATTGTCATCCTATCTAACTAGCATTGGTACACTTGAACCCCTCTTGATGCAAGTTTATCTAGTTTAGTTTGAGTTTGAAGCAAGTTTATCCTTTCACTAAAGTGGGGGATAAATTTAGTGTAGAGACCTTTATAGTTTCACACTTTTTTTGGTCCCCCCTCCTAAAATTGGGCTACTTTATACCTTATTGGGTCCT
The DNA here is from genome assembly GCA_007258455.2 of Sequoia sempervirens. Classification (NCBI taxonomy): domain Eukaryota; kingdom Viridiplantae; phylum Streptophyta; class Pinopsida; order Cupressales; family Cupressaceae; genus Sequoia; species Sequoia sempervirens. The sequence continues at coordinate 5,952 of VDFB02054333.1, read as the reverse complement.
CTTTTGCATCCACAAGCCCTAATTAATGCATCTTTCTGACGATAATCCTGACACATCAATTGACTACTCATAATTTAATTATTTTGGTTTGTATGGCCTAGATTTGGTGATTTCGGACTCATACGCTACCTTGGGCATATGGGTCCCACCTAAGTGTCAAGGCCTTAACGTGAATTTAGCATAAAACTAAACATTTCTTGAAATTTGCGTCTCGAGCTTAGCCTATTGGGACTCATACGCCCCAACTGGCGTATGAGTCTTGCTTAGCTTGGAACTAATTTGAATTCAATTTTTTTGGTGGGATTTTATTCTCCTAGATTTGATGTCAGCTTGTAGTGTTGTAATTTCAGGAAATTTGGCATAAACAAGTATAAATACAAGGTTATTGCACATATTTTCTACTAGCAAGTTTATAAGTCATCTATCAAATTGATGGGAGCATTAATTTAGCAAGTTTATAATTACAAGATAATTCAAGAGCATTCAAGAGTGATTAAAAAGAATTTTGGAGCATCTTTCAAGAATGAAGCATCATGTCAAAGTCATCATGCATCATGTTTGTTTTTGAGCTAACATTTGTGATGTAGGGTTTTATGATTCAAGAAAGCACTCAAGTCAAGATCTACAACACACAATCAAGAGTCAAGATTCACATTCATGCTATCCATTTCATACAATATTGTAATCTTTTGTTCAAGGGTTCGGTGAGTTGCAACATTGCATATTTGTTTATTCATCATTCCTCCATTCTATTTCATTTCATTTCAAGGTTTGATTACCAAAATGGGGTTTGACCAGGAAAACCCATATCCACTAAAAAAAAAAAATCCCTCTCTTTGATGTGTGATTTATAGATCTAGGTTGAAGATCCATTGAAGAGCAAGATTGGAGAAAAGTTGTCAAGTTGTCAAAGTTGTCACCTTACTTGTAAGATCACAGAAAGTAGCCTGTAGGTTGCAATTCAGTGTTTTAGACTCAGAAATTTGGTAGGAGAGAAGCTATAGGAGAACCTAAGAGGATATTAGAGTTTCAGATCAACCTTAATATTGGGACTAAATCACCACTTGTGGCATATGAGTTCTAGTATACCTGATTTTAGATATTTTCAACAGATCTTGAATTTCCAGTTCTAGATTCCAATTTTTTTCAGAAACCCTAAACTAGGACTAAATCACCCCTACTGGCATATGAGTCCCAGTGTGCATTAAAAATTAGTATTTCTAAATCACCCCTACTGGCCTATTCAGTTTCTAGGTTCACCTTTGTCCTTTCTCAGTTCATTCTTTTGATTTTTAGTTTTATATCTTGGATTGCATAGTTTGGTTTACATATCATTGAATTTATTGTCTTTCCAAGCCTTGCTTGGTGGCTAACCCCCTTTTAGTATTTAATCAAACCCTAGGACACCTTATTGAAAATCACCTTCCCTCATTCCATCCATAGATTGAGATCTCTAAGGTTTCCTTGAGTGAAACTTTTTGGAAATTGGTTGTTCTATCTCCCAAAACATAGAGCGACAATTTTTGAGGTTTCACTATATCAGAACTTGGGATTGGCCTCTCTAGAAAGAATGGTAGCCAAAGTGTTAGTTATGTTGGAAAACTTCCCACTAGAGGAAATGCAAGAAAATTATAACAAAATTCTCATGGAAGAAAAAGAAAAAAAGGATGAAGGCTATATCATAGACATTGAAAAATATGAGAATCTTAATAATGCAAGCTTGGGAGACAAGATATCTACTAAGATTTGAAACATTGAGAAGGAAAAATTATCTTCACTCTTGCAACTTTCAAGAAAATTTAGGAACCTATATACAATCTTCCTAACTTAATATCTATGATTTCTCAAATCAAAGTGTCATTAGACTGTATAGCTAATTTTTGTAGCAGGAGGAATTGCAACAAGATGCAAATGAAGAATTCTCAAAATATTCATCTATCATTACAATTGAATCCAAGAAGGGGTTTTATTTTGGGATCTTGTAGCACCCAATCCAACCATAAGAGGTTTATTTGTTCAAATAAAGAGAGGAATAAGAATTGTAGTGTGTGGAACTATTGGTTTAGGAAAATCAAGCTTCCTATCCTACATTCTAAGGGAAATACCAAAAACATTAGGTGTTTTCAAGATAAGCGGTACCAAGGCATATGTTAGTCTCCATGGATACCAATTATATGCCAAAATTAGTTTTTTGCAGGTGTAAAAGATTCATATTAGGGAAAGTTAAGTGTTCAAAGAACTCTCAATAATTTCCATTCTACCAATGCAACAATTACAATTGCTACTAGTAGCATAAATCTTAGTATAGTCTAACAATGAGAATTCATTCTTATAGTCTTAAATCTTTGGCACCATCAGATACATATAAGGTAGGCTTGAAGTCAACTAGATGAAATTATGGATTGGTAGAGATTGAGGGTAAACTTGTTTAAATGATCTAATGAGTATAGAATCCCACAAATGGGGATTCAAAATTCTATGTAGAATTTAGTGATTTTATTGTCCCCTTGGAAATGATACATTGGCATTTGAGAACCTCTAGGAGCTATTGAGTCTCTTATGCTATCTCTATTTGATTGTAGAAATAGAATAGACAACCCATATGCTAGAGTATTGTGAACATCACATCAAATTTTTATACCTATTTTAGATTTTCATCTTTAGGTTGTTTTAGTCAATATATAGAACAAGTTAGATAGAAGGTTGAAAGAGACTCCTACAAAGATGCTATATCATCACAAGAAAAGAGTCAGTCCCAAAATTTCTCACTATAAGGAGTAATTCACTACCAAAAATTGAAGTTATGATGATGTTTGATGATGTTTGTTTCAGAGTATACATGAGAAGTGAGCTTACATCATCTCTATCTAGAAATTTAAATGGATGGCTTGACTAAGATGATATAATACATTGATTGGAAAAGGTTCATAAAATCAAAATGAGAACACATTGATTAATGATTCTATAACTCGATGGATAGGCACTTTTCTCCACTTGAGATTATGAGGTTCTCTGCATCCTCTCAAAATATGTAGTCCCCAACCAAATCCAATGTTATATTATGATTAGGTTTTTCCTACGAAATAGGGATAGCAACTAGTGTATCAATTGATTTACTTAATGATTACATGGCTTTATGTAACTTGAATTTGGAGAGCAATAAATAAAAGTTTAGTAAAATCTAAAGACAACAGCCAAAATAGCTATTGGGGAGGTTCTAAAAGATGTTAATACTCTTCGTGAGCTAAAGATAAAATTTGTAGGAAATATGTCAATACTCTTCATGAGCTAATGATGTTAATACTCTTCGTGGATCCCTATGCTTCTCAAATATATGAGCTTCAACAAATTAATGGTTATTACATTAGGCATAATGCAAAAGGCCATCTTTGGGGTGGTGAGTGGGGAAACTAAGGCTAGGAAAGGCCATCAGAAGCAGCAAGCCTCTTGGGCCATGGAGGAGAAACTAGAAGGAGTGTTTGGATTGATGAAATAGTACAATGGGGTGATGAAACAACTTGAGAATGAATGGAATCTTATCTACTTTCTGAAGGAGTAATTGGGTTTGTTGGTCTATGTTTTTTTTGGTTTTTTGCTCAATGCTCTTACTGGGCCTTCGTGCCCTTCAAAAATATAGTTTTGGTTATGTCTTTAGGGTTGTTGCTCTTTGTTGGTTAGTTGTTTTTGCTGTTTCGAGTTGCTAGGTGTTGGACTTGCCACAGGGTGATAGTCAATTTTTGGCCCCTATTTTTTGTTGGGTTTGTTTTGTTGGCCTTTAGACCTTGTTCTACTCTTTGGTTGGGTCCAGGGACCCTTTCCCCTACAGGCCCCTACTTTTGTTACCAAAAAAATTTGTAGGAAACTACAGTATCAAGGTCTATTTAAGCTCATAAGATGTTGGTATATTTCAAGCACTATTTACAAGGGAACTTGGCCTAACTTGGCCTAATCCTTGAGGTTGACAACTGTAATCTTAATGTTGTTAGCTTGAAAGTTGAAGTTGTAGGTGTTGTACTTAAAATCATTGGACACATTGGAGTATCTCCTAAGATCCATGTTGATGGGACATTATAGATGGAACAAGAGTAGAAAGACCCAGGAAAGAAGATGCCCAAGAGTCTCTTATTTTTGTTACAGATAGAATACATGGTGAAATAATATAGCTGGATGTAGCAATTCATCGATGATTGCAATTAGGGAAGATGATAATCGAGATAATGTTGGTCTTGAGAATTGGAGTGCAGGGACTATAACTCAAAGTCTTCAGCTTTAAGTGTCAACTTTGGAGGCTAGCTAAAAGGTGTGGTAAAATACACAGTTCATGTGGTGCAATGGATATTCATAGAGAACAAAACAATGGTTCCCTAAATATGAGTTCCTCTCTCTTCTGGGCAGCAACAATGGCAGGCTTCAAGGAAATAAGTTGATCTTGTGAACATAAAAAAAATAGAGGGTCGAGACTCCATATACATACTGGATTCATGCACTAAAATAAAATGATTGTACAAGTAGATATGGGTATTAAAGGCCTACATACATTACCAGTGCTATGCAACAATGTTGAGTGGGCATTAGACCTAAAGGACCCTGAGTTTGCATTAGTATCTGAGATGGTGCATTTGAATAAAATGCATAAACTTAAATATACTAGTCTGTGGGATATCATTCCTTTTTATTTCATAAATTTATTGCTAGGAAACTAATTGGTGTATGAATATATACATAAGAAGCAATTTAGTTAAACATGCAGCCCTTTCCTACCTTCAGCGAAGTGAAGGAAATGTTTTGAATAATGAATTCAATTTTTTTTTAATAATTAAGGGATATTTCAAAATTCCAAGAAGCAGTTACAAACTAAGAAGGAAGTTATAAAAGAGAATTTGATCTGTAAAAATGAGGCATTAGGGTTATTTTTCAAGGGAGATTCTCATACGAAGAAAGAGAAGGAGTAAGCCTATGAGCTTATTTTCTGAATTGGATTTGAAATAAAGAATAAATTTTGAGGAGTCTTTGTGCTATCTACATTCATTCTAAATTATTGTATCTATGAGCACACATAAATACTTTCCATATTCAATTATTTTTGTATTAGCTAGCAAATTAGTTTTGAAATAGTGCATTAGCCTATGGATCTATCGATGTTTCAAAGCTAATTCAAGATTTATCATTTGTGTATACTTAGATTCTTGAATTAACTATCTATGAATGGTTAATTCAGTTGTATTTTATAATTTCATTTGCATTATTTCCTTTCATAATTTCTAGTTAAAACTACCTAAAATATAAAATTCATTATAAGAGGGAGTTGTACCTCTGTAAAATTCAAAGAGTTGTCATTTTTCATAGAAACAATTATCTCGAGTTGTTAGAGACAATTGCATCTTTTTGGGAAAAGAATCAAGTTTTAAAAGAAAATCTCAAGGTTCCAATCCATTTACTAACACTAGGCGTGAGGTTTAATGTATTGACTATGCCCTTTAGAATGCCACAACTGGCATTAGAACAAGTCAACATTGCTGCCCACTTATACGTTGAGATGCAACACTTAAATAATGAAAATTTTAGTTGAAAATAAAATTTAAAACCAAGTAAAATACCTCATCACCTTGCCATGGCTAGGCTAGGTGACCCATCATTTTTTTGTTGAAAATTTATTTTTGCATAATAAGTATCGTAATATGGCACATTAGGTAGTCAAAAGCTATTCAAACACTTCTTCTTTCCTTTTTCCCAAGTCGTGGGCTCCCATGTTAATAGAAAAACATGCATTTTAATCACCAAGTCACCACCTTCACATGGTTGATAAAATAGTCTTATAAAGTGCAAACACTTAGCCACTATGTGGCATCAAAAATAAGATGATAGATATGCATATTGTGGCATCAAAACTAATGAACTCTTTACTCATTTATATTTTCCATTTACCTTGCATTCACATGGCATATCATCCAC
>VDFB02054332.1:0-13750 GCA_007258455.2 Sequoia sempervirens | reverse complement strand
AAAAAGGAGGCCACCATTTACATATTGATTAATGGGTTGTCCTCAAACACAATGGTTGAAATTAGAAAATGTTAAGCTTGCTTTTATGAAATTTTCATGACTTTGACATAGCATTTATTTTCATCAAAATTATAGATTTTTTTTGGTTTTCACATCTTCTCACCATAGATGCTCATCTAAGCATTTTTCTGACTAAACTGTAATCTACAAGGGCAACCCATATTGCTCATAAATGATATTCATGCCTTCTAAAATGCTTGTTCTTTTTTGAAGCAATGAACCACAATCTTCCCTCAAGTTGTGGAGGTAAAGCTTTCTAATAAATAAGATTCTAAAGACAACAAAATCATAGTCTAATAGACCAGATCAAAATTGCACTTATTAGCTTTCCAATGGAAAGAACTTCACCAATCTTAGTGGTCATTGGGTAGTGAGTGGGTTGAATGTTAGGAAAAATCTATAGACAAGTTTTAGAGGAGATTAGAATACTTATTTATCAAGCCTACCTATCTTCCTCCCATTTGTCATAATAAAAGGAAAGCTTAATTACTATATGGTCTTGACACAAAAAATTGCATATTTATCAGTTGACCATAAATGGTATGTGGATGGTTGATAAGTTGGTATATCACATCATTTAGACTTAAATTGTATTGTGACTCATGTTGTTAAATTCTACCAATTTAAATGGTACGTGTAACTTGATATCATTCTCACATGGATTGTAATGTTTAACTACTAACATGTATAACTTATTAAGCTCATTTTGAGATAATATTCCTGTTGTGCTTTGGGTACTCTTTGGGACACTAAAATTATTGAAATGCAACATATTTTATTCTATATTTTTGGTTGGGTTTTTGCATTACAATAGATTTTTTATTAAAAATTTGTTTTGTGATATTGAATCCCTATTTTTTATTAAAGGTAAAACAAGTTTGGAAGGGACCAAAACCCTTTACAAAGAGACTTCCTAATATAAGCATAGCCAACCAATAGCCAACCATTAGCAAACCAACACAAAACAAAAAAACAAAAAAGAAATAGGCCACAGACATAATGCCTTAAGAATCTTAGTTACTTCAATGTCCTATTTATATAAGCGATTATGAAGGTTGACCACCTCCTACAACTATTTCTTATGAACTTCCAAGAGTTTCTTGGATTGACTACGAGTGCAATCACTTGGTCCCTCCCCAGCAGAAGAAGTACCTTGTTTACCTTTAACCACAAACTCATCAACATGATCAAAATCCTTGGGTATCCCCATCATATCATCATCCTTCAAATTCTTGGCCTTTTCATTAAGAATGCAGATCCCGCCAGTGTTGTTCTCAAGAATAGTTTGGTTAACCTTCACAGTCTTCTCCAATTTCTGATGAACCTTCTAAATTTTATCCTCTAAAAACTTGATGCGGATCTCATAATCATTCTTCATCAAGTGAATGTCCTTAGCCACTTCTTCAAGGATAGCTAACATCTTATTATTCTCAGCTCTATTCTCATAAATATCCTTACTTCCCTCCTTTTCAACCATCTTGTTCTAAAGAGATTGCATCTTCACATTAATTTGGTTCATTTCCAAAAAAATCAATTGGATAGTTTAAATTGGCTCACATCACCCTTCGTAGCCAAACCAAGCACATTGTAAATTTCCTCCCTATTGGTGTTGAAAACATTAAAAGAGAAAACTCATATTGAGGACCCTAGTCTTGATGAGACAAATCAATATGTTGGTCCATTTTTTTGTTACCTCTAGACTTACCTCTCTCCTAGTTGTTATTACCAGAATCTTCCATTTTATCTTTGCCTTTGGCCTTACCTTTCTACTTCCTATCACCCAAAGAGGTCTTCTTTTTCTCTTTCTCAATAACTTGTATCTTCCTCGCCATGTTGTCCTTATCAACCCCCTTATCAAGTTTTAGCTTCTTCCTATTATTAGTAGTTGAATGCATATTTATCTTCACATCATAGTCCCTAGTAAAGGAGCCCCCATCCATGAAATTTAGGGTTTATCTTGTTTCTTAGAAGTCTTCTTATTTTTAGTTTGTTCCTCAGAGGGGTGATTTGAATAAATTTCTAGAGAGTCCTCATCACCCTCCTTCGCTATCCACTCATCCTGCATTTTATCTTCAGTATCAATGGACATATCCGAGTATTGCACTCAATAATGGTGAATCTTACAGTTTTTAGAAGCCTTAATAGGCTCAATAGGGATAGATAAGGATTTCACATGCTCCACAATTAACAAGACCAAACCTTCATGAAGAATAGGAAGCTTAGAATTCTTCCTATGATCTCTGATGCCACACTCAAGAGAAGAAAGAAAATAAACCAAAAAGGAAACCACTTTGTTATGAAGAAAGTGGTTGAGCAAGATAAAGTGGTAACCGAATAGAGAAGAGAACCTTCCATCAAGATTAAAATACCTCATAATAACTGTAGATAGGGAAATTTAATCAGCGGGTTTAATGTTGAAAAAAATAAACTATCTAAACCCTATCAAGCACCATGAAGCACAAACTAGAATGAAAATGCGACAAATCAGTACACATGCAAACCAATTTTCAAACTAGAGGATTGAGCTCCATACTCTTCTTCTCCACCTGCATAAGAATGCAAGATTTTGAAGGTTGATTGTTGGAGGAATGTTGGTTGCTCAATTCAGCAGCATAACGACCTGATGAAAATCACAAATGGAGAATGATAGAGACAAATGGAAGACTGAAGAATGATTTTGACAAAGTGAGGATACTTAAGAATAAACCTTCTAAATGGATTGTGAGAGGCTATATTTATAGAGCCTGGATGTGGATGGAGATAAAATTTGATAAGATTCGATAAGGATTTGCTTTTTTGTTTTATTTGATCAAGGAGGAAATAAAACAAGATAAGATAAGATGTGAAAAGATAGAAAGATTTTGATTCTCTTTTAAAGGAAATAAATCCTAAAAAAGATGAGAAGGATAATTGATGAATCATCTAATTCAAATCAATTAAATGGGACACATGAGCTCCGAATTTCAAGAAAGTTTAAAAGATATTCTAGAGATTTTATTAATTAAATAAATATCTGATTTTATTTAATTAATGCTGAATTTAGATTTGTCAATTAAACAATATAAACTATTTCAACATTAGAAGAATTAATAGAAATGACTTTAATCAATTGGCAATATAAATTATTTCACCAACATTAGAGGAATGGGATGGAATGATTTAATTAATTCAAAATAATATAAATATTTAATTAACATTAGAGGAATGGATGGATTATAATTTAATTAATTAAATAATATAAATTATTTAATTAACATTAGAAGAATGGATGGATTATGCATAGGAAGGGAATAAATGAAATTAGTCAAATAAATAAGATTTATTTAACTAATTAGATGATGACATGGGTACCTAGGGAAAAACATACTACAAGATGTCTAAATGATGCAATGTTGTGACAAAGTGTTGTAAGAGGACATTTTTGGGTGTCTACAATAACCTCAACTGTGTCAACCCAAATAGGCTTGATGGAGTTCCTGTCATAACCTTCTAAGGAGAATTTAAGCAGTTTATCTCTCTCATCCTTCTTGAAGAATTTGTTCATGGTTGCCTCTGACGCCTTTCTATCTTTGAAAACCTTTCTGCCCCCCATGGACAACCCAAAATTTTACCGAATTAAATCCTCTAAAATCTCCACTTCCATACCATAAATAGACACAATACAATTTTTACAGCCTTTAACAAAAACCTTGGAAACCTACGAATCAAAGCCATGAAGCTTCTCTAAATAAGGATTAACCCCTCCTTCCACAAGGATTTTCCAAACCCAAGCATTACTCTTCGTCCATTCACAAGAAATATGCTCAACATGACTCCTATCGCCACCCATGATCAAAGGAACAATGGAATAGAGGAGCCACATAATGAAACAAAGAAAACCCCACCACAAATAGAGAAGAAAAGAGCCCAAAAAATATCCCAAAATTTGTGTGAAAGTCACTTTGAAGAGATTGCTAGTAATCATACCCTTAAATGGTGAATCCACCTCAAATCTGTCGACATTCATGATTAATGATGGCCTTCACCTCGAGGGGAAGGGGGTCGTGGGAGTCCCACCTTTGGGGCATCATTGAATTAGAAAATCCAAGTTTCACAAAATAATCAACATGCTTATTTCCCTCCATATAAATATGGGACATGATATTGAATCCCTATTATTGATATGGGGTTACCAAATCGATCAGGGCACATGAACTTCAAACATTTTTCCTCCTATACTCCCATTGCTTTTCTTTAATCCTAACATGGTTTTATTACAATTTAATTTCTTTGAAGAGTAGGATGATCCATAGGTTTTCTTGGTACATTTGAAAAGATTCAAAGAACTCCAAATTGCTATTGATAATTGGGTGAGTATATAAGTTTTGTAATGTGACTAAAATTTCTTGCAAGTTTTGATTTATCTAAAAAAAATCCATATGGTAAAGATTATTTAATACTCTTACAATCATTATATTTTGAATATAATACAAAGGGATCTTGAAAATGGGAGAATAAAATAATATGATGTAGTTATTTTATGGCGGTGGCTAGTAATTGCCTAAGAAACCTAGTGATAGGGTTTCTCATGGTCTTGTTGATATTAATGAAGGCTGATTTTATTTGTAAAATCTCTTCATTATAAAGAACAATGAGTAGTGTAGTGGGTTCAACAACAATGAAAATTAATATAATCTATGTAGAAATTTATAGTCATCCTGTAGGTGTCAAGTTTATTGGGTAATCACCAACTCAAATTTGTGATTAACAATGTTCAAGCCATTTTTGTCCACTGTTAAACCACATATCCTTAGGGTATTATCTAATGTTTTAACAAATTATATTTATTGATTAGGAAATTTTAAAAATAATATTTACCAATTTTTCTTATGAAATGTACATAACTTTTCAAATTAGTCAAAATTTGCATCTATTTGTAATAAATTCCATGACTTTTCTCATAATTCACCTTCAACACATAAACCTTGTTAGGATGCAAACATTTTGGCAACCATTCTAGGATTATGAAATTTTTTCCTTCCATAAAGTTTACATTGGTAGGTCATAGGTTCAAGTCTAGATGATCTATTCTCTTCAACAATTTCTAAGTGAGATATGACACTTTCCATTGGGGAAACATAATTTAATGTTGCTTTTCCATGTGAGGACTTTGCAAGGTAGTTCAATGCAAATGATAGGAAAAAATATTGTTGAAGATGTTTGAGAAACACTTGTATTTTTATTAAAAATTCATTTTAAATTATATCAAATGAATGAAAAATTCTAATATTACAAGACAATTTTACAGAAGGTCTCTTCTTAAAATGCTAGCACAACATGCACACCAACCTTTCGCCCAAGAGGCATGAAATTTTACTGGATATATTTTCGTATAAACTATAGGGAATGCTAGTTCTTTTTTGAAACAACGTCAACTTCCTAATATTTATAAGTATTCCAAGTATACAATCCCGTGGGGGTGCTTATATTTTTATTTTTGAATTTTTTCCATGAAGAGTGTTTGGATTTGTATTTTCTCTACAGGAATGTGTGACTGTTCCTATTTTCTTTGTCAAGATGGTTCCATGTTGTGCAAGTCACAAAAATAATGGAAAATGGGAAGTCAACTTAAATTTTTTAAGAAGATTTTATCTTGATAGGAAAATATGAGTGGCCACCTCATATGTTATAATGTGGTCTTTTGCCAAATATCAATCAATAGCTTGCTCTTTTTTATGACAAACTTCCAACTTGCAAAAATAGACTTTTGACTCAGGAAAATTTATTAAAAAAATCCTAGAAATTTCATTTTGATACCTAACTTTTTGAGAATTTTGTGACAACCCCATTCATGGAATTGTGGCTTAAGTAAGTGTTAATTTTTTCCTAAAGCCTTTATGCTTTCAAGAGGTTCTCCATTGTTAAAGTCTAGTAGATTATTATTGGAGAAATGAAGGTCAAAAGTAGGGTCGAGGAGATGAGATAGTGATAGGTATAAATATCAATAGAGGACACTAGACATTAGGGTGCTTGATTAATCCAACTACTTGCAACTATCTCGATTTCATTAGCCTCGATAATAATAGTAGACCTCTACCACAACAATGACTATATTGGTTAATATTTTCCTCTACCAAATCAATTCAATTCATAGTTTTTGGGTTTGATTCTATCATTCAATAAAATTAATAGAAGGGGGCATTTTAGGTAACAATTCAACAATATATAAACATAAAATAAATAAAAAATGATACACAATTAGCAGTTCATACCATAAACATAATCTCAACAATTCCATAACACACTTTGACTCCTTCAAGACCCATAGGTTGAAGCAACATAAGTCTAATTCAATGAAAACTTCTAAAGCGAATCACCTTACAATGACTTTCCTAGGAGATATTATAGGACAAAAGTTACTAGAACTTCTAGAGAGGAGTTGAAGAAATTGAAACTTCTAAATCTTGAATTCTTTAACTGGACTCTCCTTTTTGTAAAAATATATGCAAAATATTTTCTCATACAAACAATATTTGTATTGGATAATGGGATTAATAACCACTAGGAAAGGTTGAATGCTAAGGGAAAACGTGATTTAAACATGGGAATATCTCAATGACTAAGAATTATTAAGAATACAATATAAATAAAATTATTTCTATTTAGTTAGGAAATCAATCCAATTAATAAGTTCATTTGGTTCAATTAAAATGTAATTTCTCATTAGCAATTATGAGAATTTATATTAATTAAATTAGCAATTATGAGAATTTATATTAATTAGAACACTAGTTCAATTAAAGATTGAGTTCTATTTAGACTTGGAAGATAATTAGTTATGCTAGGAAGAAAAGTACTAGAGGGAAGGAAACAAAGAAATCATCCATTAGACAATAGAAAGGTGAGGTACAACATAAGAAACAAAAAGACAAGAAACAAAAAATAAACAAATGAATTCAACTGAGAGAAAAGAAAGAACCAACCAATAGATAAACCTCAACGTATGTCTATAGTTCGTAGGAGAAAATTCTCTTTGTCAAAATTTTTGTTAATTTCATTGCTCCTCTTTTTATTTTTTTAAACTTTCATAGTTATATAGAAAAATAAATACAATTTTTTAATAAAAAGTACTTCCTAATATAGATTGCCACTACTCTCGTGTCTATTCAAAAATAACTACCATGACATAATGGTGTAGTGATATATACTAGAAATTACACCTTGGTGTGCAATGGTATGACAAAGAGGTGTGGAAGATCAATTAGGGAAATTTTTGGTCTATTTTTTGTATATATTTGTGTAGTACATGAGGTCAATTGGTAGGTCATTCAATAAATGTTGTTATTTATGCAAAAAAATGTCTCAATGAAGAAGTGATATCTTTAAATAAACTATGCATCCATTTACAGGGATCCAAACACAAGTTAAAAAATCTTTAAATCAAAAAGATAATCAGGCTCCATTTCCAACAAGCTCAAGTTATGTTTGAAATAGGGAGAGAGGAAGAGAGAGGGAGAGATAGAGGGGGGAAGAGTGAGAGAGAGAGAAAGAGGTAGGGGGTAAGGAGATAGAGATAGAGATGGAGGGAGAGATAAAGATAGAGAGAGGAGAGAGGGATAGATAGAGATGGAAGAGATAAATATATAGAGAGGGGGAGAGGGGGAGATATATAAATATAAAGATAGAGTTATGAAGTGATATAGAGAGAGAGGTAGAGAGATGGAGAGAATGATGGAAGAAGAAATATGGATAGAGATAGGGGTGAGGAAGAGAAGGAGAGAGAGAGAGAGAGAGAGAGAGAGAGAGAGAGATTGTGAGATAGGGAGTGGATAGAGGATATGGAAGAGGGGTGGAGATAGACAAATGGAAGAGAGATAGAGATATATGGGAAGAGAAAGAGAGAGATAGAGATATATGGGAAGAGAATGGGAGAGGAGGAAGGAGGGAGATGGAGGAAGGGGGAGAGAGATGGGGAAACAGAGGGAAGAAGGGTGGAGGGGATATAGGAAAGAAAGAGTGGATGGAGGAGCAGAGAAAGATAAGGATAGAAATAGATAAGGAGAGGAGGGAGAGGGAGATAGAGAGAGGGTGGAGGGGAGAGATAGATCGATAGATAGAGAGGGAGTGATAAAAATAGAGGAATACATTGAAAGATAGAGAAGGATAGGTAAAGAGATAGAGAGAGATAGGGAGATAGAGGTATGACATTCAAATCTTGCAAGTATATGAGTATATCCACTTGGAGATGCATGGACCAATTTGTAACTGACAAATCAATAAAGATGTTGACATAAGTTTACACCTAGTATGATGGCTATCACTTTAACAAATATTTGTATGAATGGAAATAGTTTTAACAAAATATTGAATTATTACTAATTGACATGTATAACCTCACTTTGTTTTTTGGTCACATATGCACCATCCTTTAGTGCCTTTATCCCCTTATACTTGTAAAGATAAAAGAAATCTAAGGGATCAAAATATAAAATATTTGTAATTACAATTTTTGTCATGTCATCCATAATTCTACTAATTGGTAAGTTGGATTTTGTAGAGGAGAGAGTGCCAAGGGAGGAAGCTACTTGGAAATTGCATAGAATGTGTCATTTTTCATTGAATATGTATGAAATTTAAAATATTTGTTGATTTGACTCCATTTCAATTGATCTATTGTATCTTTTTTCTCACTTCTCTTGTTTGTACCTATTTCTCACCTTTAGGAGTCTTAAATTACACTATCATTATTTTCATTATACCCATACTTGCTTTGCTTTAGTTTCATATACAACCTTATGACTATGAAGATACTATATTGATACATTATGAGGTCAAGTCCTCCTAAGTTCAATACAACCTCACACCCTTCTAATGACTTTTGTGTGTTGATAATCACATTCTAAAACAAGTGCCACGTAGTGGCTAGTACTTGCCTTTATAGTACTGTAATTGTTGTTTTCTAGATTTGAAAAAATAAAAATGTAAGTTTTATTAATGTGAATAAAAATAAATGTAAGTTTTGTTAATTATAGTGTTTTAGTATTGTTTAATTAGTTCTTTGCATGACCTAACCCTAACTCACACCCTAACTCTAACCCTATCCCTAACCCTAACCCTAACCCTAACAATACATTTTAAACCATTATCCTAATCCTGGACCTATCTCTAACCCTAACTATGGTCGTAACACTATCCATAACTATGGTTGTAACTGTAAAGCTAACAATAAAGAATTGTAGTGACATTACAAAAAAATCTATGAATTAATATTGCGAATAAGATTT
Organism: Sequoia sempervirens; assembly: GCA_007258455.2. NCBI lineage: Eukaryota > Viridiplantae > Streptophyta > Pinopsida > Cupressales > Cupressaceae > Sequoia > Sequoia sempervirens. The sequence goes on along the minus strand of VDFB02054332.1, from coordinate 4,427 downwards.
GGAATAAAGATATTAAATGAATAAAATTTTGGAGCATTATATCTATTAATCATATTGTAGTGATTTTTATTAGCAATTTTTTTTTTAATTTATTTTAATTTTTGAATAGTTCTAACCATATTTTTTTACCATATTCTTAATTCTAATGCTAATCCTAATTATAATGCTTTTAGGATTATAATAATTAATAATAATAGGATAATTAGAATTTAATTAATATTTAATAATTTTATTAAGTTTAATTTAATTCTTATTTGTATTTATTTATGTTTTGAAGTTAATAAAATTTGAAAAAAAAAGTGGCAATGTCAACTACCCATTTAATTTAAATTTTTATTTTAATTGTGTAAAATCAAATCCCTATGAAAATTATCGTTATATGCTAATTTATGGATGTGCTTTAATTTAAGTTTTATTTTATTATTTTAATAGTGTGAATCCAAATCTCTATAAAATAGCTAATTGTATTTTGTGAGATTTTCTAATAAAGTAACATTTATTTATTTTAGAAAGATTCCATGAAATGAATTTATAAAGCTAAAACTAAAAAAATCGTTCTTAAAAAAAAAAATGGTTTACCTTGTTTTTCTTTACAAATATTTAACTATTCACTTTAAAAAGATTAAATTATATTTGAAGATGATAAAATTTTAGTTTTTAATTGGTTCAAAAGCAACTTATTAATAACTAATTAACAAAATGAGTTGAAGAAGTATTACAATAGTAAATAGTATTGTGTACCACAAGTACTAATAAATTAATATTAGCTTTGAGTTTTATCCAACAACCATATTAAGTTTAATTTAATCTAATTTGTTCTATTATATCTATACATTATTTACAAATTTAATTATTAACTAAAATAAATATTATATTTCTATAATTACACAATAATATTAAATTAATAAATAAATAATTATAAGATAACATTAAATGAATATATTATCTATTATATAATATTAAACAAAATTTAAATTATATCTATTATTAATTAATAATTTAAATATGTGCCCATGTGTCAAAGATAGGGTTCGATGTACCAGGTTGGCCAGTTTGACACATGGGCAAAAGTAGGTGTCATCATGTGACATGCGTTGTAGTTTGAACCATTCGTCAAGCATCCCAATTGGAGGAAGCGCCGCCAAACTATGATAGACACTCTGTCATAAAGCTTTGGCAAGAGATATGGTAATTAATTCCACACGAAACAAAGGTCCGGAATGGAATTCAATGTGAGTCGACAAAGCTCACACCCAAAGGAGAGCCTGTTTTGGAAAGTGCGGAAAAGACATGCTCAATTGATATCGCAGGAACAAAATTATAGTAAGCGCACACTTGGAATGCACAGTACTCCCATTCATCAGATGAAGGAGCCGAGTATGGAGGTAGGTACAAAAGGCATTAAAGATGCAAGTTGGCCTCTCAGAATCAACGTTGGATGATGCTTGATTTAAAGAGGAACCTCAGGTTTTTCTTGCACACAAAATGGAGACCCCTATCAAGCTAAAGTATGCAAATATGGAGGCAGTGTTTACGGGCTTCATCTCAGATTAGAGGTTGAAAAACATCTACCTAAATAGTGACATCCTGTTCCTTAAAGCGGTTCAGATGGGGCTTGGGTGGAGGTTCTATTTTTCAAGCAACAAAACGAAAGCAAATTCTGACATCTCATCACGATTTTTGGCGTCACTATTGGATTTGAACACTCCAAAAGTGAGGTGTCTAGTTTTGTTGCAGATGGTGTTTTTAGCCATGGTGCTAGAGGAGGATCTAGATGTGGTGGCAGTGGTGAGGCCTAGAGTGGGGATACCTTTTTCCAGATGACATGGCCAAAATGTTTCAACAGGGAGTTCGGGTGGACTGGCAGACGTTCATTATGGATGTAGGAGAGAAGCTGGCACGCCATAGACACTAGGCCACGATTGGAGTTGATTTCCTAAGCAAATGACTAGGAGTGGATGAGGCGGAGGGTCTTCGGTGGTATAGGGAATTCGCAGACCTGGTAGAATCGATGAGCTTCTATGAAGATGACGACTAATTGCACATACTAGTGGCTGGTAGAGGCTTTGTGGGTGGTGGTTGGATGAATAGTAGTGTTGTGCATGTTTTGCACACCTGCCTCGCCAAAGGTAGGGACCCCCTCTTTTCACTCTTGATGGGTTGTTCTTGCTCCCGACAGGTCATTTTACCCTCGTCTCACTTTGTGCACCCTTGTTTCCTAGCCCAAGTTGGTCATGAGCCATTAACCAATTAGTTTTCCACTGGCCAAGTTCACCAACCTGAGTTTCACCAAGTTGTTTTCCTTTGCGGGTTAGGTCTTACAGGCTTCACTTAGCTTTTTGTCTGGCGTCTGTTAACCTTAGCGAACCCGCATTTATGGATTTCCTCTTGTCGTTCACCATTGCACTTCGTCATTCGCTTGTAGCCAACCCCCCGCATATGCCCGACGTGTGGACCCCACACCCATTCTCGCCACTGTGTCCTTCATGCTTCGCAGACCCGCAGTTGCGGATCGCCCTATGCATGTCACCGTTCCTATTTCGCCACTCAGGCGGTGACTGACTCTTGACTTCTGCCTGCATGGTGGAATCCGTGCTTGGTCTCACCATCCCCGTCACTATTTCATCACTATTACCCTAGTAGTGAATTAATTTCTTAACGACGCTCCACCCTCTTCCATCGTTTGCCCACATAGAATGATCATGTGTTTCTCTTTTTGCGGGAAGATGTTAGAGATGTTACATAGCTCCTAAATATGAACTATTGATTGACTTGCAAAATGAGGGGACTGAATAGAGCTCGTGAAGATTCGAAACAATGCCTCTAAAATAGCATCGCGCTCTAAAACTTTACCTTACAAACAGTGACATTTAAAAAATTGATGAAAACGGCCTCCGCCTATGTGGAACCTGCATTGCAAGTTTCTTCCTATTTATTGTCATTTTCTTGGTGGTGTTCCTCAAATGGCTTCCCATAGACTACCACCCACATGGAAAGCATGCACATGGATTTCGCATAACATTTGGCTACTCTGTCCCAACCTGACATCTCCCACAGACGGACATCATCCATGCGGAGTCTAATGAGTCTAGTTTATAGTCTAATTTTGGGTAGAATTTATGATTTAGTTGTTGAAGTGATCATGGACTTTGATGTTAAGTATTGATACTTTTATGATATTTCCTCAAACTATAGACATTGGGCTTAATCCTATTTCTGCAAACCTTTAATGATAATGGCATGTTATATGGACTATCTATATTAATTTTGCATGTGGTTAATGAATGTTCTTTAAGGTGGTTACGATATGAAATTATTGTGTGTACTAACATTTTCATGCATATTATTTGAGGATACTACAATTAGAAAGACACCACCAGCTAGGCATGCACCATAACGTCTAGCAAGGGAATAGTTCAAAGGTCAAAGGAGGTCAATGACAGGAGATTCCCCATGCAAACCAAATGTGACTGCCTTGTAGTGGTATTTATTGATGTTAAGCAAACATGCGCGTTACTGCAGTGTTAAATCTGCATGTGGACATGCATGTCCGATCGATTCCATGCATAATCGCACGCCACTCCACTTCATTGTTTTCCTAAATAGTGTCCCCCGTAGGGAGTTGACTGCCTTGTTTAGTTGATAGTATAAATAAGGATTAGATGCTCCTTCTCTGAAGGTTGCGTGATCTAATATTGTACATGCACTCTTAAGATTTTTAGCAATACAGTTATGCTACTCTTTTGAACTCATGAATTCCAGTGAATAAGATGAAGTTCTAAGTTTGAGCATTTGAGTTCTCATTAGTTTTAGAGGATATTTATCCAAGTAATCTATTTTTTAGCTTAGTATTAGTTTAGTATTACTTTTTGTTCAATAATTAGTTAAGAATTTGGCACTGACTATTCTTGTAGCCACTAGAATTTCATTCTATGACCGTTCTTGCAGCCAAAGCAGATAGAGTAGTGTCCTATTTGTTTCCTCATATTTTCATCTCTATTATGCATTTCAGCTTGGTGTAGTTGTTGATTGATGATTAGCATTTATGTTATTCCTTTCCAAGCAATTTACTTTCAGCATTGTGTCTTTTCTTAGCTGTAGAATGAAAATGGCTACTTTGGGTTCCTAGTGCACATATTGTGCTGACCCATTTCAAATTCACGTCCCTGGGTTGACAAGTTAAATGCACCTTCATGATGATTGAAATAGCTATTTAGGTTAGATGTCTAATCTCTGAATCATGATTGTAATGACCTAGTTGTTAAATCATTGTAGGAGGCTGACATTTTTGACATTGTTGTCGGGGATGGTGTCAAACTAGGAAGTTCTTTGGAGTTATTGATAGTTTTCTTGTTGTAGTATTTTTGAAAGTTATTTTTAGCATACCCCTAATTTAGGAAGTAATGACCCCCCCTTATTTTGTATCA
>VDFB02054331.1:0-15904 GCA_007258455.2 Sequoia sempervirens | reverse complement strand
TATTATGTAACCCTTCATAAACTCTAGGACCATTGTACAACCTTACTTGATTTCTCTTCTTGTTAGTTGAAGGTTTCAACTAGTTGACGATATCATCATAGAAACCTAGATAGGTTTTTAGACTAAGGTTTTTTCTCTTTGGGGGCCATGCATATTTAGGTGGGTTTGCAACAAAATAGGGTTCTAATAGAAAAAAATGCTCAAAAATTTATTCCCTTATGAAGTAGCTTAGGGTACAAACGCAAGACACAAAATTGAACAAACTTGGTTGGGAGGAACAATTTTATACACAACTTTTAACACAACAAAGAAATGCAAGGATGTAGGTTAAAGCAATTGGAATAAAACAATCTTAGTCCAGCCCTAACTCATGATATTTCAAATAAAAACATAGAGTTTAGTTTTAATTATACTCATGACTTTTTGCATTTTCAGGAACCCTAACTTTTGCATGCTCCAACTTGAACACTTTCAGGTTGCACTACGCCAATTCATAACATTCAATAATGTGAGGAAATCAATTTTGAGTATTTCATAACCCAATTTCAATAACTTATTGTGTCCTTTCAACCATTAATGCTCACTTGTGCAAAGAAAAAAGGCTCAAATTCCAGCGTGCTCAATTTTAAATAATAGTCGTCGATATCATTCTAAGATGGCACCATGAGTGAATCAAATTGAGTCAACAAAATTTGAATTTACTTCATGATACTTTGCCAATTTTTTAGCTAATGAGAGATTGTTGACTAGAAACCCTGCCATCTCTTTTCATTGGCTCCACTTCCTTTTTCCACTAGATGTAATAGTACATGTGTCATCCTTTTACATAACTCACACATCTCTCAATGGCCATTATATTAATGTTGCGAGGTGTGTGATAGATGGCTAAGATTTTTCATTGCTATTTCTCATGAACCATAGATCTTGGAGGTATTGGACATCAGACATAATGGAAATAGACTAGACCCCACTACAACAAGGACATGCGTCACCCTTTTGTGGACCTCGCACGTATTTTGGAAATAACTCTTCAACTCCTATACAGTGTGCAATAGATGGTCAAGATCCTATCTCCAAATCAGACGGGTGATATTTCCTACACATGCTGACAAGGTTAGTTCTTAAAATGGGGCCAACACTAATCCGACGGGTTTTGACCCTCAAGGTAGTCACTTTATAAAAGTGACTTTATAAGATTTTTTAAAAACATGACCTAGACATTCTTGAAGATGATGATGAAACCAAATGACTAACACACCTAAGTGAAATGGGTTGGTAAAAGGATGTTCAAAATGGCCTAAGATATAACTTGAATAACTAACAATTAGTTAAAGTATGTCAACCCAAAATTAAAACATCGAAGGCTTAAAACATGAAGAACCTGAAAGAAAGGATGAATAGCTAAAACCCTAGACCTTACTAATGGACACATATGTGACATGCCATTGCCAAGCAAAGAATGAGCTCAAAATTTCAAAAAATTTAGGGGTTCCATCCAAACCCTCACCTCCCCTTATTGAGTACTTCTAGGAAGTCTATCCTCGTGCTTCTAAGTTAGGTAAAAAAATTAATTATCAAGGGGGAGGGCTTGGTGTTGATGAACATGGAATGAGAAAGCCTATTGAAACACCCACATGTCCTAAACACTTGGGTCTCAGCTACGACAAGAAACAAAAGGGGTCCACTACATCTACTAGCACTTTGAATAACATTAACTTAGAAATCAATTTTCCTAAGTGCATCCCTAATGAAGAGGCTTTCATACTTTCTTACGATGATTTGGATCTTCTTACCCTCTTCAAATCCACATTGTTTTATCCATTATCCTTTCACTCCATCATCCTGACCTCATTGACTGGGACCTACGAGGGAGGGCACCATTTAATATATTTCCTTCAGAGGAAGAATATGTAAAACATATGGGATTAGGGGAGGATGAACACCCTAACCAAAAAAGTAGAAAGAAACTTAAAAAAAAGGGGTCACCTAGTGAAAACCTCTTTGAGGAACTTCTTGACTCAACAAAAGTAAAAACAAAAGGTATATCCTCTAGTCAAAAACATTGATGAGGCACTAGCGGATGGGGATGTTCATCTTCCCCTTATAGGGACTCATTTTTCTAAATGATCTTCAATCCTAATTGAAGAGACATAAGAAGACAATCTAGGCACAAAAGAAGAACCTAAAATCACCTACATGGAAAAATCCTTTTCCAAGGAGAAGTATCCTATCATTGTCAATCTATTGAAAGAAGGAATCATAAACCTCCCATGGTCTTATACTGATATTCTAGGGTTGGATCCTACTTTGTGGTCTACCACCTCAATGTGCATACCAATACAAATCTAGTCAAATCTAGTCAAACAAAAACTCAAAAAAATACATCCTCAAATGGCTCTTCTTGTTAATGTGGAACTAGAAAAACTATTGGAAGCTAGGTTTATTAGGTTGATTGATTATTCAAATTGGATAGAAAACATAGTACTTGTGGCCAAGCCTACTAGGGGCATTACAATTTGCACATAATTTAGAGATCTAAAAAAATATTTTCTAAAAGATAAATTTGCACTTCTCAATATTGATATGTTAGTGGATCTCATAGTAGGGACATCCATGCTATCCCTCATGGATGGATTTTCTAGGTATAACCAAATTAATATTCAACCCGAAGACTAGCATAAAACTATCTTCACTACCCCCTGAGGTAAATTTTTTTACAATGTCATGCAATTTCATCTTAAGAACATGGGGGTAACATATCACTATGCAATGATAGTTATTTTCCATGATCTTATCCACATCATAATGGAAGACTATGTTCATGATCTACTTGGAAAGTAAAAAAATAGAGAAGATTACCCTAGAGTATTGAGGCAAATCTTTGAGCGTTTAGAACAATATAAGCTATGGATAAATCCTAAGAAGTGTATTTTGACATCATAATTGATAAACTATTAGGCTTCATTGTGTCTAGAAGGGGTATCAAAGTCAATCCAAAAAAAGTTAAGGCTATAATGGAAATTCCCCCACCTACAAATCTCAAACAATTAAGAAGCTTACAAGGGAAATTATAGTCTATCCAACAATTTATCACCCAACTTGCCAAAAAATGTTAGTATTTTACTCATCTCTTATGCAAGGATACAATTTTCAAATGGGATCCACAATGTTAGCAAGGCTTTGATAAGATCAAGGAGTATCTCGCCAACCCACCAATATTAATGCCCCCATTCCTAGAAATCCATTACTATTATATATTTCAGCCACTTTAGTAGCACTTGGGACATTGTTTGGCCAACATGATGAGTCTTTGAAAGAATGAACCATATACTACTTTAGTCATACACTCGTGGGATATGAGCTTAACTATTCCCCCATTGAAAATATCTCATGGCTATTGATTTTATTTCATAGAAGCTACATCATTACATTCCTAGCCATCCAATCAAACTAATATCCAAAGTTGATCCAATCAAATATTTGTTATTAAGAACTTCATTGAATATTCACATGGCTAAGTGGGTTATGCTTCTTAGTGAGTTGACATTGAATATGTAGACCACAAAGAAATTAGTGGATAGGTTATTGCAAATCAATTGGATGATTCTCCCCTTGTAGATGCTTATCCATTAGTGGAAGAATTCCTTGATGAATTAGTCTTCACAGTCTCAAAATTAGATACCTGGATGCTATACTTTGATGAGACATACACTCAAAATGGACTTGGTGTGAGTATCCTTTTTGTCACCCCTCAAGGTGACAATATAATGAAATAATTTAGATTGGCATTCCCATGTACGAAGAACATTGTTGAGAATTAATTTTTGATCATAGGTATTAGAATCATAGTTCAATGGAATATAACTCATCTTCATGTTTATGGTGATTCAAATTTGATAATCAAACATGTCAATGATGAGTTTTAGACTAAGTACAATAAGTTGCTCCCTTATAAGCACATGGTTAATAACTTTAAGTAGTACTTTAGTCATATCTAGTTTTAAAAATTCCTAGATTGTAGAAGAAGGTTGTTGATGCAATGGCCACAATTGGTTCCCTTATTGACATGCCTAGAGATTGAAAAAAATGTGAATTATTGGTGGAACAATTATTAGCCCTAGCATATGACATTCTAGACAACGAAATGGTTTGTGACATCGTAAGTCCCCAATCTTCCTAATACCATGATATTTACACCTACCTACATGACAAAATCCTACCTCACTATATAACTCACACTCAACGTAAACTTTTTATCCAATGCACTTCCTGTTACACCATCATAGGGGATACACTTTATCATAGAGGGTATAATGGTACTCTCCTTCGATGTCTAAGCGAATCATAATCTAAAATTGTATTAAATGAAGTGCATAGTGCTATTTATGGGGCCCATACTAATGGAATGGCCTTGGAAAAGAAGCTTCTCAGAGTGGGGTATTATTGGACAACTATGTAGCATGACACTTGTGAATTTTTCAAGAAATGTGTATCATGTCATCAACATGAAAATATAATCCACACTCTTGCACATGATTTGTAACCTATCATTGCACCATGGCATTTCTCATAATGGGGTCTCCACTTGATCGACAAGATTTATCCTCCCTCTTTTGATGGCCATACCTTCATAATCACAACCATTGAATATTTCACTAAGTGGATGGAAACAATTCCACTTTCCCAAATTACTGGCATTCAAATATCCAAATTCATCCTTTACCATATTCTTTGCAGATACGGTATTTGATCTACCATCATTACTGACAATAGAAAACCTTTCAAGAAAAAGTATATGTGACACCTATGTGAAACATGCAATATCCAACATCATTGGTCAACACCCTATTGCCACCAATGTAATGGAAAAGTTGAGGCAACTAACAAAACTATCATCAAAATCCTCAAGAAGGTCATTAATAATACTGGTCATGATTGGCATCTCCACCTTAATCCTATCCTTTGGACTTATCGAACATCCATCCAAACCCCTACTAGTGCAACCCCATATTCCATTGTCTATGGTGTGAATTACATCCTACCAATAGAATTTGAGATCCCCTTATTCCACATCTCTCTGAAGAATTTGATCAGTGATGAAGATTCCTTTGTTGCATGGTTGAGTCAACTAGAGCTCCTAGATGAGAATCATCTCAAGGATTACAATCATCTTTAGGCCTATCAACATTGGATGAGGATGAGCTATAATAATAAGGTTCTTCCTTGTCTATTTCAAGTTTGTGATTTGGTCCTTAAAGAGAATCAATGCAGAAAACAAGATCAAGAAAAGAAAGGAAAGTTTGAAGCTAATTGGTTGGGTCCATATGTCATCACTCCAAAGTATGGTTCTAGGGAATATCATCTTGCTACACCTAAGGGGGAACCCTTGGAGGAACCCATAAATATCATGCTTCTGAAATGGTTTTATACCTGAGTAAGCTAGGTTACCCTACATAGAAAATACCAAGAAAAGTAAAAAACCTAGAAAAATACAAAAAAAAATCCAAAAATAGTGAAGAGAAATAATTCATCCTATGGTGAAAACCACTTGTAAGGGTTTCTTTTCCTCAATCATTTTATTTTGGTTTGCATAAATTTCTTTGGTATCAAGTGCACTCATGCTCAAATAAATTATCAAAAAGGTGTGCAATACGCCATGTGGTGGCTGCACAACTTTTACCTTTTCATCTTCCTTTCGGGAGAAGGTTCAGGACACATGTTTGCTTTTCAGACATTTTCTTGGGAGCTATATTTGAAAGCTCAGGAGTTTCTACAATGCTGAAATGTCATCTCCTTGCTGCAAGTTATCTGCACCACCGATAAAGATATTTGATTGAGGAGTTTGTCTGAGTTGGTTGGCTTGCCTTTTCTTTTCTTTTCTTAGTTTTTGGGATAGAATTTTTGAGATGGTACCTCATAGTGATGTGATCAATCAATTAGGTCCTTTAATAGGTTGTTTTTCCTAGGATTTGATTGCATTTGGATTTCTACGTTGATCAAAATATCTAAAGGGTATTAATGTAGTAGCTAAAGAGTTAATGCAAATATAGTTTATGGCCTAACCAATGGTATATGATCATATCGTTTGCTATCAACTGTCAACACCTAGTGGTAATTAATATAGACCAAGGTTGTGTTTCTTTCTTTGGTGGCTATATAAAGGAGGGCGATGACACAAAAACTTAGAGATTTTCCAAAAAGGAACTATTTTCTTTGTTAAAAGAAGTGTTTCTTTTTAGTTTTCTTAAGGTTTTAGAATTGTTTTCAAAAACAAGTTATAGAACTACTTTATTTTGGCATATTATATCTATTAAGGTTTAAGCTATTGTTAGATTCACATTTGACCTTTGTTTCAAAGTTCAGTTTTAATTAACGCATGAACTATTGAGGGGAATTTATTAATACTGTGCATGTATGGCCTTTTTCAAGCTTTCTTTCTTTATATTGTCGTTTTGAATGAAACATTGTGTCTTGCAAGCTATATCTAGGTAGTTTAAATAGTGGATTTTTTATGCTTTATGCTTGTGTAATGGAATAGTAGCTTACGAGAATTGGACTATGTCATTGGAAATTTTTAGTTTTCCTTAAAGTTGTTATTTTGTTATGCTATGTTGTATTAAGAGACAAAGTTCTAGTAATTTATGGAATATCATTCTTTTACTCTAAGGAATCTTTATGTTTGATCAGACCTCAATGAACACTACCTATGGAAAGATCTGAAATTCTATATTGTGCTTGAAGTTAGCCTTTGTTGTTTGTTCTCTTTCCAATAATGAGGGGTTGTGGCATTTTGTGTCCTTTATATCAATCATAGGAATAACTTGGGTTTGAAATGTTGTAAAAGCTTTGGCTCATCACCTTTTATGTTTTATATTTACATTTCTTTTCTCCCCTTATCTCAAAACTCCAAAAAAAGTGTTGACTTTCTATAAAAGAAATAGAGGTATTTAGTGAGATGCAATTTTCCCCCCACTCGCTGAATTTCCCATAAGACTATCGGAGAAGCACAAGCTTTGATGATCAACACCACTCTTGGTGTCGCCTTGGATAAATATGATTGGTTAAAACATAGCAACAAGATTTATTTGTAAAGGGCTTAATCATTATCTACCACACATCTCACTTTCCTATGTGCTTACATCTCCATCTATCATATCCTCATATCCTATCCTAGCATCCTATCATATGCATCCCCCATCGACCTCCTATCATCCATTGCTTGGTGTATTTTGATTAAGCATTGGATAGTTTATATTTTCCATCCTAAATCCTAAGCTTCTCATCACCTATATATTGGTGTCATGTTGTCAGTCTCACATCCTCATCTAGGATCATCCATCATGTCTTTCATCATTAGGTCGCATGTCATCTTTAGTCCCTTTTATTGAATTATGTTGCCTCTATGCTTTAACATAGGCAAGGACATCTTTGATGAGCCCTTGAGGATTTTATCCATCCTTTTGTTTCAATCCTCATCATCCATATAGGTCTTCATTATCCTCTTTCCACTTCATCCATTGTCAATCATTAGTATTTTATCAAACTATGAGGTATCTATGCTTTCACATAGGCAAGGCTAATCTTTGGATCGGCCCTCGAGACCCTAGGTCTATTCTTAGGATGTTTCCTTTTTTTTTGTCATGTCATCAAGTGTGTCCCTATTCAGCTTGTTACTAACAATAAAATATTTTGGTACCTTGAGGTTTAATCTATTTAGTGTATACTAAGTCATGTTGATCCAACTAATCTACCGCCATCCATGGTCTTAATAAGATGTATCCTTCATTAAATCAGACCACATCAATTCACATTCACCTATTGGTCCTATGGTAAAGGATATTTGAAATTTTTTGTGATATTTTAGTGCTTTTACATTTTTTTTTATCATTTGAGCTTCCTATTATACCTCACTAGGGTCGCCACAATCCATCATATCATGGTGCACTTTGACTGGTAAACATAGGCACATATCTTGATTTTTTGTGTGATCTTGTCTTCCTGGTTGTCCTATGTAGTACCTGCTAAGATCCTCATAGCATTGTGTTATGTTGGGGCATCCTTTGTGCTTGTGGTTATTCCAACATCAAGCCCTCCCAAAGCCCTTGTGACTTTGGGGTGTTGGGATAACCTCCTTGTTTGATATGTCAGTCATATGCATTTGACACTAATTAGCATTGGTTCTTCATACCTTGGCATATCATGTCCTATGCTAAAGAAAAATTCAGTGTTCCTAATATGATAGAATGACATTATATTTGCATTTCATTTGTCCTTCCTATTACATTGCATCTATCTTGATCCATTTTCCCTAGCCTATGGTCATTGATTTTTGGTTGTGCAAATGTTATCCCCCTACCTATTCTTCTTATCAAGGTCCCTACAGTTTGTGATAGGTGCACTACATCACCCATTATTGTTCATTTCATATTGCATTTCCATTATGATTTAGATTCATTTTATTTCTTTACATTATCATTTTTATTACATGCATTATCCATTTCATTTTTTATTCCATAAGATTACATTAACAATTTTGTTATCTTTCATAATCATTTCATTATACATTGCATTTATCCATCTCATTATTCATTTCATTATCATTTCATTAAACCATATTATCTATTTCATTATCATTCTATTACATTTCATTGTTATCTCATTTTGCATTGCGTTATCATTATCATTTTAAGTTGTTTAGATTAACATAGATTTTTTATTCTAAGAATCTTAATATTTGCATTATATTAACTTCATTGTATGCATCTCATTACATTGCATTCATATATGTTGGTAGATGGTCAACGCTCCCCTTGGGATTCATGACATGGACTAACAGCCTCTCATGGATCCATCAATTATGGCAGTTGTATCAAAAAAATTAACAAGTTGACCTTTTGGTGTAATGGTAACCATGGGGACAACAATTGGTATCAGAGCCAAAGGTGCCAGGTTCGAATCCCCTTAGCTTGTGTTGAGGGGGAGATTGTTGGAAAATGGTTAGTGCTCCCCTTGGGATTTTTGAAATGGACTAACTGCCTCCCATGGATCCATTAACTCTGGTGGTTGTATCAAACATTAATAGGTCAAAATTTTGGTGCAACGACGACTGTGGGGCCAACAATATAGTAGTTCATCCATAGAATTATGCATATCATACATTCATACTTAAACATTAAAATTTCATCCATAACAAACACATCATCCATAAATACATGTCATGAACATGGGCGATAGTCTCATATGCATCCATAATAAACCATAAATCATCACATCCTACATCACAAACCATTAGTATCATATCCATATCATAAATCACAAACCATAAATAATCACATCTTGCATCACAAAGTGTTAGGCATAAGACATATCATCTATATCATACATGTCAGCATAAATGCATTTACAATCATAATCACGTACAACCATCATCATAATAATCATACATGTATGCATTAACAAACATCTAAAGCATCACATAGGATTCATATGTAGAGCATCATCAATGTCCATCATGTCATATATACATATATATATCAAAAATAAAAATTCCATAATAGTGTACATCATATAGTCTATCATAAAAGTCCATAAAGTCCATAATAATTTCCATGATCCATATAGTGTCCATCACATAATAAAATACATGTGTAGAGGAGTCATAATATACATATAGGTACATTTGACACATCATGGTGTCCTAAATAAATAAACAATCAAAGAATAACTACATAAAAGAACAAATGAATATTTGGAACAATCTATTAAATGATCTATACAAAAGAATTTGTGTTGCCTCTGCATATATCTACATTGTTCACTATGGTATTTGTCAAAACTAGGACCCTATGCCTATCCCTCTCTCTCCCCTAACCATTGCTCCCTACATCTGACCTCTAAGATTAGTCTGCCTTGGGTCCTCAGCCTTGTGCAGGGGTCTCTTTGTAATCACTATAGCCCTCGGTATGTGATGGTCCTGAGTGTGAGGGTGCAAGCCTCTGTGGAGCTACTTGTATGTATGGTAAGAACCTGTATGTTGGATCAGGGACAATAATAAAATGAGCTCCCACACAATATCCCACTTCTATCTTGGCATCGTCGAATCTTGATGTTTGTATCCATAGTTGATCCCTCTCCATCCTATAATGGTCCCACTATTACTGCAGGCTCCTCCACTCCAACTCCCAAGTATCCTACGCTAATCTCATCGATTGTAGATATGCCTCTACCTATTGTCTCCCTCTCATATCCTTATCCCTCTCTTGTTGTAGCCTATCATCCCTCATTGTGCTCTTTGTAGCCTTTTCTCTATTGATGGAATCATCTATCTCTCTCTATAATTCCTTTTCTTGATCCCCAGCCTACTCTGCCAACACCAATGCCTCATCCCTTTATGTAGTTGCTCTACCTCCCCTCATAGACTATGTTTCTCTACTCTTTCCCCCTTATCCACCATTGACATTACCTCTTGTAACCTATTAACCTTGGCCTATAGCCATTCCCTCTCTACCTTAGACTAACACAACCTCTATTGTAGGATGCAGACACAATTTTGGGTACCTGCCAATCTGACTATAAGGTCCTCTATTGGTGGTCCTTGATATAAAACTATCACCCTCTCCTCCACCACTGACATTTCTATGTCCATTTCCTTCCTCCCCTCCTCTTATACTACCTTCTCTCCTCGTGCCTATCCATCCACCCTCCTCCTCCTTTGGGTCCTACCCTCCTATTTGTTCCCCTCCTCATCCCTAAATCCAACTACTGGCACTATTGGATCAATTGTGGTGATCCACAGGGTGTCTCCCCTTCCACCATGCAACATATCTATCTGCCACACTTGGATCATCTGGGACCCCTCTCCATCCCCATATCATCAATGGTAGATGCTCCCACTTTTTTCATGCAAACTCTAAAGGGATGGTCTCTCCCCATCCCTTCTCCTAAGTAATCCCACTTTTTTTTTGAGTATTTTGCATGTAATAATTTCCTCAAGGAAAATTTCATCTATGTTGGATTTATTTTTGAGTCAATAGGTGTGAGTTAGGGTGTAGAGGCAATATATTGTCAATGTTGCATAATGTTGTCAAATGCAACTTTTGCACTTTTTTTCATAACAGGGCTTAATGATTTTTTTTTGAGTCTCTAATTTGAAAATTGGTTGAGAACCATTGAGAAATGGTTGATAAATGTTTAAAAATACCTTGTGTGGTTGAAGGAAGGATTGGTTGGTCAAATCTTGAAGTTCGAGCAATAAAATATCTCATTTTTCTATAAATTTGAGCATTTCATTGTTGTTCTTTGATGTAGTACATATCTATATGATCCCATACTGACTCAAAATAAATTTTGGATGGTAAAAAACTGAACCTAATTTCTATTGGTACTAGTTTCATGTCAATTCATTATGATTTGACCAAGTTGTGTTGATTTTTCTTCAAACTACTCTAAACCCTAAGTAGGGTAACCAATGGGTGTATAAAATGCATAGAATCGCATTCCACCAGTGAAAATTCTTCAAAATCGGTGGCATGATCTATGGTAAGATGAAATTTTATTTCACAAAGTTATATAAATAAGAGAGTTGATGTGCATGCGTGGAAGAAGCATGAGGGTTTGATGTCTTCATGTATTACACCGAGTAACCCTAGTAGATTGGTGAAATGAGATGTATGCAATTGGGGAATGACCTAGATAATTGGAGCCTTTGTTTAGGACCCTATGTGACATGTTTGGAGTATTATAATGGAATGATAGACTCTAGATTCAAAAAACCCTATTGCTACCAAGCCTAGTTTCCTAATTAGGCCTAATTTGAGCAAGGATAGTCAAAAAATGGAGCCATCCATACAAAATAACCCCACTTGGTTTTAGGATATGTTGGATAATGCTTGAAAGGGTATTTTTAAATGTCCTTAAATTTTGAATTCCATGCCTTCCCTACAAGCTATATCCAAAAATCCATGTTTGAAAGGCTACTAGCGAGAATAAGAGATTTTGAAGCGAAACCCACAAATTGATATTGATGGTTTGGAAGAGTGGTTGTTTGAGTGAGTTTGATAGGTTGGAGACCAAAGGGTCCTTATGGGTGATTGTGGGTTGTCTTTATCCTTGAATTTTTTGTTGCTTTGAAGAGAAAATTTCTACCCTTGTTGAAGAAGGCTTCCCTATCATTATTCTCTTTGAACTTTGAGAAAGGAATGAATCCATTATTCTGAAATGTGGTATCAATAGTCTAGTTTATGCCCCTAATCTATATCAAATTATTATTCGAGCCAAGTTTTATTTCAAGAGGAAAAGTTGAATGGATGAAGAAATAAATATGCATCCAAAGGGGAATCCACTTGCCATAAATATGAATGAGTTGAAGGAGAGACATGTCAGAGAGCTGAGAGAAATGAAGGAGAGGCTTGATACCCTAGAAACAAGTCAGAAAAGAGGATTGGTCACATGAGACTTGAGTGACCAAGAATAAGAAGAAAAGGATGAGGAAAGTTCCCAAGGAGGGTTTGAGGAAGAGGTGGATCTTGATGACTTGAGGATGGAAAAACTGTTGAAGGTAGTCAAGGGAGAAGGTCATGAGATCAGGATGGATTACCCATGTATGGAGGAAAATTGGACAGTTAAGAACTTCCAAATTGGATAGGAGCATTAGATAACTAATTTGAATATGAAGATGTGCCAAAAGAGAAAAGGGTGAATTTGGCCAAGAAAAATTTGAAGGGCCATGTGTTGCTTTGGTGGGATTATGCACAAGATGAAAGGAGAAATAATGGAAAGTCTAAAATCACCTCTTGGGATAGGATGGTTGCAAAAATCAAAGGAGAATTCTTACTTGGTGATTATATCATTCAATTTTTCAAGAGGCTTCAAAACCTTAAGCAAAAGGATATGGATGTGCAAACCTATATAGAGGGATTCTAAAAATTGAGCATAAGGGAAGGCCATGTAGAAGATGATTTGGAAAAAGTGGCAAGATACATCAATGAGTTGAGATACAACCTTCAAGATGAATTAAGCCTCACCAATCCAAGAATGGTGGAAGAGTGTTACCAATTGTCCATCAAGGCTAAAGATAAGTTGGGGAGAAGGAAAGAAAAGAAAAGTAGGGGTAGAGGAAGAAATTATAGAGGAAGAGGGATGTTTGTTGGTAGGGGGTAGTCCCAAAGATCACAAGGAGAATCAAGCAATAATCAAGAAAAAAATTCAGACTCAAGGGGCAGCTTTAGAGGAAGTAGACCCAATAATAGGGGAAATTTTGGAGTCCAAAGAGGAGGATCAAATGGATTCATAGAGAAATGTTATAATTGCAATAAATTTGTATACCATAAAGCATGGAAATGCACTAAAAATCAATTGTCCACTACTTCATTTGGATGAGAAAGAAGAAATCAATTTGTGCAAAGAGAGGAAAATGAAAGTGTGAATTCTCCATCACATAATGTTGATCCAGAAGTTGGCGAGTCTCTCATGGTGAGGAGGAATTTGATCAAATTACCAATGGATTAGGAACCTCTACAAAGAGAGTCTCTTTTCATAACTACATGTAAGTGCTTAGGTAAATGTTGCAAAGTTGTGATTGATTCGGGTAGCACTGACAATTTGGTCTCTATAGAAATGGTAGAATAGATTAAGTTGAAAATAATCCCTCATACCACTCCTTATACAGTCTCTTAGCTT
The DNA here is from genome assembly GCA_007258455.2 of Sequoia sempervirens. Taxonomy (NCBI): domain Eukaryota; kingdom Viridiplantae; phylum Streptophyta; class Pinopsida; order Cupressales; family Cupressaceae; genus Sequoia; species Sequoia sempervirens. Next base: position 2,227 of record VDFB02054331.1, on the reverse strand, counting down.
CACAAAGGTCAACAAGTAGTTGTGAATGAACAAATTTGGGTAGATTTTCATATAGGGGTTACAAGGATATGGTCCTATGTGATATAATTTCAATGTATTTTTTCCATTTGCTTTTGGGGAGGCCTTGGAAATATGATAGGAATACCAAGCATGATGGTAGGAAAAATATATATGGCATAGAGGAAGATGGAGTTTCCTACACCCTTACACCATTAAAAGAGGAATATCAAGAATCACAAATGGGTTCTAATGCTATGTTGGTGAGTGCAAAGGAGTTTGTACAAATCATAGAGAAGGGAAAAAAAGATCCAAAAATGGGATCCAGGATGATGTTGATGAGTCAAAAAGAGTTCCCGCAGTCCATGAAGGAGGAAACAGTGGATTTTGAAATCATGAATAGATGATAGTAGTTGACATTTACAATATTTCATGGGAGATCAAAAGCATGTTGAAGGATAATGTAGAAATAGTTGTGTATTATTTTTCACATTCTTTATTACCAATGCCAAGTATCAATCATTTAAAATTGTTTGAAGAGAGTGAATTTGAGTCTAATGTGAAAGTTGAGTAAGGTGAGTTGCTAGAAAACATAGTGCAAGGTTCAAATTTTTAGTTGTTAGGATGTAAGGATAGAGCTTTTCATTTAGTTCACCCTATTAGGAATATTCCATTTGAGTTTGAGGATGCAAAGAGCTTTATGTCTAATACTAGGATGGTAGAGAGAGTTGTATATGGGGAATATAAAGATTCCATTGTTGATTTGTAGGCCAAGATACTTTAGTCAAGTGTTGCCATGTTGAAAGAGTCACTAAGAGAGTGTGAGAAGCAGGGAAAAGATGAAATAGCCGGTGATGGTGCTCAACAAGTAGTTATGAAGGACAATGTTAACATTGTTATTATCCAAGTGTAGGAGGAAGAGTATGAATAATTTTTTGGGAAGATTGATCAATTTCAACTATTATTACATGAGGTATCTCTGGAAGGCGAATTGCAACATAGTTTATATAACCCTTATATGTTTTATCAAGGGTTATCAACAGTTGCAAGTAGATTTCAGTCCCTTCAAGTCCAAGAAAACAAGAAACTTGAGTTTTTTGATTCACCTACACAATGTAGAGCTATTGTTTTAGTTGTTAAGGAACTATTGAAGGAAGGATTTAGGGGTGAAGTTGGGGGATAGACTTCTTTTGAAAAGTTCAAATACCTTTTCCAAGTGTTCAAGAGACCTAAAGTCAATATGAAAAAAGCATGTGAATATTTCAAAGAAGAAAATGTAGGATTTCTGAAGAAATCCAACAAGAGATTTCACACCTTGCCGGTCACTCTCCATTCAAGGCGGGAACTTGAGTTTTCTTTTCCCCGGGAGTATGGTGCAGGGGCACCCACAGGTCTTCATGCCTCCAAGGGGTCAAAAGTTGATATTTTGTTTTGTTTGATTTTTTTGCATTTAATAAGGTCTTCTAAGACCATTTCATGTGTGTTGGATTCATTTTTTATTCATTAAGTGTGAGTTAGGGTCTAGATGCAAAATATTGTCAATGTTGCACAATGTTGTCAAATGCAACTTGTGCACTTTTTGTCATAACATGGCATAATGATGTTTTGTTGAGTCTCTAATTTAAAAATTGGTTGAGGACCATTGGAATATGGTTGGAAAATGTTTAAAAGGCCTTGTGTGGTCGAAGGAAGGATCGGCTGATGAAATCTAAAGTTGGAGCAATAAAATATCTCTGTTTTCTACAAATCTGAATGTTTCACTGCTGTGCTTTGATGTAGTATGGATCTGTACGATCCCATAATGACTAAAAATCAATTGTGTATGATAAAGCAATGAATATACTTTCATTTTGTACTAGTTGCATGTAAATTCATTGTGTTTTGAGAAATTTGTGTTTATTTTGCTTCAAACTAGTCTAAACCCTAAGTAGGGTAACTAGTGGGTGTATAAAATGCATAGAATTCCATTCCACCAGTGAAAAGTCTTCAAAATTGGTGGAATGGTCTTTCGAAAGATGAAATTTTATTTCCAAAAGGTGCAAGAACATGAGAGTTGGTGTGCACATGTGGAAGAAGCATGAGGGTTTGATATCTTCATGTATTAGACCAAGTAACCCTAGTGGTTTCGTGAAATGTGTTGTATGCAATTGGGAAATGAACTAGATGATTGGAACCTTTGTTTAGCACCCTTTGTGATGTTTTTGGAGCATTGGAATGGAAGGATAGACTC
>VDFB02054330.1:0-19369 GCA_007258455.2 Sequoia sempervirens | reverse complement strand
GGGAGTAGCTATAGTGAATGCCACGATGAGGTGATGACATCACGTTGAGTGATTCTATGATGGGCACTTGTGCACATTTACCATACATGGGAGTAGCCATGATAATTGATATCAAAATGAGGTGATATGTTCATTTACCATACATGGGAGTAGCCATGATGGTTGATATCAAGATGAGGTGATATGTTTCTGTGATAGGTCGAAATAGAGTGTTAGAAATCAAGCAACAAGTTAAAGAGTGCAAATGAACAACTTAAAACAACCTACACTTCAAGATTAGCCTAAGTTGGAAACAATGCAAGACAAAGTAACGAAATGGAACTTTATACCTTGCGTTGAGTCGATCCTTTGGTTGGCCCTTCGATCTTTGATGTGTATGCTTCTTGGATGGCAAGATGCAAGCTAAATGATGTTGTGAGGATGAGTGCAAGTGGATGAAAATGAGAAAATGGCTAAGTATGAGTTGAGAAATAAAATTGCAAGAGTTTGGCTAGCACAAAATGATCTCCCCAAAATGAGAGAAAAGAGGGAGTATTTATAGGATTTTTGGGAAATCCTAGGGGAAATGGTCGGTTGAGATTGATCCACCAAATATCAAGATGTAGGGCTAAGGTGAGTTGAGAACTCACAAGCCCTCACATCTTGACATGTGGCATGAGACAGTCTCTAAAAGGTGAAGGCGGACATGAGGTGGAAGGGAGGCATGACATGGAGAGGGGTACAAAGTACCTTGGGATTGGACAAGATCTCCTCATAAAGGAGGTCCTTGTCCCCACGTGGGTGAGAGGACATGTGAGGAATTAAAAATTCCTCAAATAGTCCCATGGGGAAGAGGGAAGGAATTTAAAATTCCTTAAATGCATTGGGGGATTAAAAGGTGAATTAAAAATTCACATAGGGAAGGGAGATGCCTTGTCAAAAAGAAAGGCATTTGTTAGAGTTGACTAAGGACACATGTCAAAGGACATGGGGAAGAGAAAAGGAATTTAATATTCCTTTGAAGGATAAAAAGAATTCAAAATTCCTTGAGAGGTTGATTAGGCTTAGCTGATAAGGATTAGAGGAGGGTTAGGTGGCTAAGAGAGATTAGAGGCCCACTTGCAAAAGTTGGAGGATGTGACACCTCCTAACCAAGGATTAGGCATGTGCACACCTTAATGATGGGATTAGAAGAAGGATTAAGATAAGATAAAAATGATGGAGGATGTGACATGAAGGGAATTAAATAAATGGAATATTTATTTAATTCAATTGATGGAAGGAGGATTAAAAAGATAAGGTATTATTGATTAAATACCTTAGGGATTTGGCAGAATTAAAGCTATTAATTAAATAATAGCAGTATTACTTAATTAACGAAAATAAGATGAAAATGATGAATTTGGATAAAAGTAAGTGTCCAAATTTAGACATCTACATTTTGCCCCTTGAGATGGTGTTACTTGGCAGCATCATTTCAAAGAATGTTAAAACACAGAACCTAGGAAGAAGATGTGGTTAGGATTGGAAGATGCCCTAGCCATTCAAAGAAGGACTAGGAAGAAAGATGATGGGGGATAGATGAAAGTTAGGGATGAAGGATGCCCCCTCGAGAGGACATGCGGGTTCAAGAGAACACGAGTGTGCTCTGGAAATGGATGAGATGATGCAAGGGGAGTTGAAGAAGATGATGCAATGCAATGGAGGATTGGGAGGGGAGTGTGATGAAGGATGAAATGCAATTCTAGTACGTACTCTTCATCAAGCCGTGGAGCTAATCGATTTTTTGTTACAGCGAAGACACTTAGACGCCAAGGTAAGGAAGAACTGTATGGATTAGTGTCTAATGCATAAAACAAACATAACAAACAAGAAGGCTATCCCAACACCCCAAAGTCATGGTGACCTTGGTCGGGCCAGGTATTGGGATAACCACAAGAAGACAAGGATGCCCCAGTGTAACACAAGACCTCAGGGATCTTGGTGGGTACTACGTGGGACAACCGAGAAGACAAACAAAAAAAATCAAGATACACCCCTATGTTGACTAGTCAAGCACACCATGATATGATGGATCAAGGCTTACCATGACAAGTGATGATAGGGAGCTCTGAAATGATAAACAAAATCCAAAAGCATCAAAAGATCACAATTAATTTCAAATGTCCTTTGCCATAGGATCAATCAAGGGGATGGATGGGATTGATGAGGTCTGTTAGGAAGGATGCATCCTGTTGAGACTGATGATGGATACTAAATTAAAAGATTGATATGACACAAGATATTTAGAACTGATTGGATTTGATGATACAAGTGGATCTTGTTGGTTAAGAACCAGCTAGATAAGGGCATAGCTTGATGACACGACATAAGAGACATGACACAAGATTGACACAAGATGGGAGACTAACACATCCTAGCGACCTAGGGGCTCGGGGGCCGATCAAAGATTAGCCTTGCCTACGTGGAAGCACAGAGCCCTTGTAGTTCGATAAAAGGTTGACGACAGACCATGATGGAGATTTTGATGGATGACCAAGATAGGATGGAGAACAGGAGAAAAGGGGAAAATATAGATTGATGATGGATGGAACCCCAGGGGTGGATCAAATGATCGACCTTGCCTATGTGAAAGCGCAGGGGCAACGTAGTTCGACATAAGGCCAAAGACAAGTGATGGATGAAAGATGGCGAGATAACCCTAGGTAAGGGGATAAAATGATTGGACCGACACGATGGGACAAGATAGACTTGCTGGATTGGATTGGAGGATGATGGTGATCATGAAGTTCAGGGATGGGATAGTTATCCAAATCATCAAAGATGAAGTGGGCAGATGACATGCCATTTAGATGAATGATGAGATGATGAACGATGAGATAGAAAAGATGACGATAAGATAGATGAAATTGGATTGCGTGGGGAAAAGCCTAGAGCTAGATACCAATGACAATGGATTATGAGATGGGAGGAGGGGAGAGGATGGGGGGAGGAAAAGGATTGTTTAGGTGGATTGGATAGAGGGATAAGGAAATGGATGAGGAAAAGGCGACCATATGGAGAGATGACTAATCCTTGGAACTAGAAGGTGAAGGGTGGGAAAAGATGGAAGATTACGATTGATGAGAGTTTGAAATGATAGGATGTTTGATGAAGGTTTCAGATGATAGGAGGTTGGATGAAGTTTTGAGATGATAGATGAAGGTTTGAAATAGATGAATGGTTACATGGAATGAGTGAATGGATTGATTAGAATGGAGGAATAGGACCAAATTGAAGAAGATGGAGGAAGGAATCGTAAGATTTTGTTTGATATCCTAAGATCTTGACTGTAGATGGATTAAAGCCCAGATTAGGGTTTTAGTTAAGCTCAGATTGGGATTAGATGAAAGCTCATATTAGGATTGGATTGAAGATTAGAATGATTGAAGGATATGATGGGATGGATTCTACATCGAGGTCCAGGGTTTAAAGGGCGTGAGGTGTTGACAATCAGATTTTTCCCGATTTGGCAATTTTCAAAAATTGTCAAATTTTGCCATTTTAGGAAACTTCATGGTCATATGTTTGAGGGTCCCAATTTTTTCCAAGAAATACCCATTGGTGAGATAGGATGAATTGCCAAATAACAGCCCAGATTCGGGATATGCATTTTGAGTTATGAGTGAAAATAATTTTTCAAAATGCTGGAGAAAAACACTAAATTGGGATTTTGAGGGTCAAGATGAAAGTTTGAGGCCCCGAAAATGGGTCAAAACGGGTTCCAACAGCTTTCAAAGAAGCCAGTTGGAAATCCACTTGTGATTGCATAACGCAACCACCCATCAAATTTCAGCTCAAACAGACACCCGAGTCAAAAGTTATGGCCTCCAGAAGTTTTGGTGTAAAAATCAAAACCCCCAAAAATATGGTTTTCTGATAAATTTTGAAAATTTCAAGACATGGGTTTGTCCGGGGCGTCAAAAGAAAAAATGGGTAGGAAAAAAAATTTTGTGGGTAGCCTCAGTTTGCGTGCTGGAGGGGGAAAAAGGGCGGCGACCAAGTGGACCGGTCCGCCGCCGCAAGTGGACGGGTCTGCCACCGGCCGGGCAGGTCCGCCACCGGAGGAGGACGAATCCGCCGCCGCCAAGGGTGGACGGATCCGCCACCGGGCGGACAGGTCCTCCACCGGAGGCAGACGAATCTGCCGCCACCGGGGGCGGATGATCCGCCACCACCGGGGGTGGACATGTCCGCCACCGGAGGCGGACAGATCCGCTGCCGCCGAGGGCGGATGGATCCGCCGCCAAGCGGACAGGTCCGCCGCTGGAGGCGGACGAATCCGCCGCCGCCGGGGGCGGACGGATCCACCGCCACCGGAGGCGGATGAATCCGCCGCCGCCGGAGGCGGACGAAGCCGCCACCGGAGGCGAACAGGTCCACCGCCGGGTGGACGGGGAGGGGGAAGGGAGGAGATGGGGGTGGGGGGAGATGGGGGAGATGGGAGGATGGGATGGGAGGAGATGGGGGGAGATGGGAGGAGATGGGATGGGGGATGGGGGGCGAGATGGGGGAGATGGGGGGATGGGATGGGAGGTGAGGATGGGATGGGGGATGGGGAGATGGGATGGGGAAGAGAGATTGGATGAAGAGAGGGGACTGGCTAGGTAGATGGATGGACAGGGAGGTTAAAAAGGATTGTGGGGAGCGATTAGAAGATAGGGATGGGGAGATGGCAAGGATGCGATTGGACTGGGTGAATGATGTCTCCAAGGATTGCATTACAAAGGAAGATAGATGCCCCCACTCTAGATATGTCATGTGCAAGGAGGCATGAAGGATGCAAGACAAGTGGATGGGAAATGATGGGGAGATGGGAGGGATTGGAAGATAAGGATGGGGAGATGGAAGGGATGCATGACAGGTGGATAAGGAAGATATATGAGTGCGAATGAGGATTAGGGTAGTGTACAGATGATGGGAATGTATGTCAAGAGGTGCCCAAAGCATGCTTATATGTTTACCCCATTATTATCAAGATCACAAGGAGGATGGAAGGATTGAGATAAATGAGATATGCCAAGAAGGATGTGTAAGCTCGATAGGATGGAGGGGATGGACGAAAATGATGTATAGCAATAAGATGGGTCCATAGCCAAAAGCGTAGTAGGAAGCATAGCGGATGGAGGGAATGCATATGAGGAAGTTGCCCCTAAGTGGAGATGGGGATTTACGCATGATGCCTATTTGCCAGGTTTTCATCATGGTACTTATCCAAGGTGCTTGTTTTCCAAGTTTTCACCATTGGACGGATTATTTCTCTTTACTATTTTATTTTTTTGATTTTTGATTTTTTTGACTTTTTTGACTTTTTGACTTTTTGGATAGCATGCAGAAGGAGACGGATAAGGATAGGGAGGCGAATAAGTGGGTTTAGAAGACATGCGATAAAGATATGGATGAAGGACTCAAGCATCAAGTTCCATACACGGTACTAAGAGCTCATGTTCAAATTGACTGTTGGATGTTGGTACAACCTTAGGATAAATGGATTATGCAAGAGGATGAATTAGAGGGATTTGATGGGGAAGATACGAGGGATAATGGGTGGGATGTTGGAAATGGTATGGATGGAATGATGGGGTGGATACGTGATGGGGAGATGAATTCAGGACCAACATTGGCACATGTGGTAATGGATGCGAAAAGATAAGGGGACTAATGGATGGAGAATGTGGGGATAATGGAGGAGATGGAATAGTGAATTTCGGGGCATAGGGACCCAAAACAGACTTAGGAGATGAAAGGTGGGCATGCTTAGCTTTTGGATTAGCAACTTTGGATGTTCTTACATATTTTTCATTTGATGGCATTGCATCTTTCCTTGGGATCCAATACGGTTTGATTTTGCTTTAGTGGGCCTCATATCGATATTCGATTTGGATCATGGATTGATTTTCACTAATGTTTTAGAGGATGGAAGCCTTTAGATTCAATGTAGTGTTTAGATTGATGATTTTCTTCCTCCGGCATCCAAAGTGGCTTCAGGACCAGCAATGGACGAAGCGAGACGGACGATGGAGTTTATCGAGCAGGAGCATGATTCATGCAGACGGGGATGTTTAGGTACGTGCCTTTGTTGATCCTAATTATGGGATATGCGAGAGGGATGTTTATAATGGATGACATGTATAGGTGTTGGATGGGTGAAAGGATGAGATAGAGGAGGTGATCTTGGGATATATGGACCCAAGATGGATAGAGTAGATGAAGGACTCGGAGATTTGGTGGATGGAGGGGTGTAAGGACCCAAAATGGATGGAGCAGATGAAGGAGGAATATGGACAGTTGTTTTGAGGCGATACAATAGAGGAGGAGGGATGGCAACATATGTTCTAGTGGGGTGATGGGAAGAGCCGACATTCTTTTGGGAAAGGCTCGTTGAGGATGTCTAGAGGTTGTACCAACGTGTTTAGATTGTGAGTCTTGGGGAATAGATCCAAGACCTTGCATGCAGATTTGTTCTTTGACTTGGATGGGCTCTAAAATACCTTGCTCATGAAGGCCTAGACCTTTCCTTGATAGTTCATTTTCTTGAGCATTCGATCCATGATAGGATTTTTGTTATTCTGAAAACATGATGCGAGTCCATTATTAGGTGGGGGATGATGGGTGGTATATACACTGTGTTTTTCTTCTGCAAGGAGGCCACCATGGAAGAATGTGAGAGGACCAAGGGGATATGCAAGCGGTGTGGGGATAGCATTTTTAGGCGATAATGGGGGATTGTGGGAAGGAGATGATGGGATAGCAACATTTGGATGGGTGGTATCAAGAGAGGGATTAGGGGATATGATAGGATCTGATTTTGTGGTAGCAAGCTCATGCAATGGAGACGAAGATGGGGTGGTAGAATCTTGAATGTCAAGAGGATCATGGGATGGAATGGATGGGGGACTGTGATCTTGCGGTAGACTAGGTGGGATGATAGGATCTTGATCAAGAGGAGGGGATATGTTGGCATGCTTTGGATCAAGCTCTTGGCATGACTCATCGTATGTGGGAGGCATGATAATGGAGTCATGGGGGGACTCTTTAAGTGGGGAAGATGGAAGGATGGAGGATTCAAAATATTCCTGAGAATGGATACTAGGAGTGGAAGAAGTGGATTGGATTTGGGTGTCGTCAATGGATTGGGTTGATCTAGGAGTAGAGGGAGTGGGTTCAATGGATTTAGTGGTTTCAATGGTTTCAATGGTTTGATCAGTGCTAGGGGTGGTAACATCAATAATAGGTGTGGTATGGAGAAGGGTCTCATCACTAGTGACTGTGGATGATGGATCTAGATGGCATGGTTCCACGACTGCAATGTGTGGAGTGGGAGTTGTCTCCTTTGTTATAAGTCCTTGGAGAAACTTGAATACGCTAGGCTGAGATGGCGAGACGGGAGTGGATGAAGGTTTATGGATGAGTGGGGGATTAGGACTAGGGATTGGCGGGCTAGGATTAGATAGGGGAATGGGATTGGATGTAGGACTGGGAATAGATGGGGGATTAGGTGAAGGGTTAAGATACGGATATTGGCATGGGGAATTAGGACACAAGGAGGTGGGTGGTGGATTGTAGTAAGGGTATGGGCATGGTGGATTAGGATGAGGAGATTGAGGTGGTGGATGGAGATAGGGAACTGCAGATGTCGGAATAGGATAAGGATAAGTTGGTGTGGATGTTGGATTAGAATAGGAAGGTGCGCATGTAGGATTAGGGTGAGAAGATTGGTATGGGAGATTAGGGTAGTGGGTATATGCGGATGAAGGGTTGAGATAAGAGGATGTGGATGGGGGATTAGGATGAGGGTATTGTGGTGGCAAACTAGGATAAGAGGATGCAGGTGTTGGATAAGAGGACGATGTAGGTGAAGGATATGATGGATATGATGGACATCCCTTGTCAAAGGTAGCATAAGGAGTGTGATTAGGCATAGATGAAGACATGATGGGATAGCTTGATGGGGTGATTGGATTTTGGAATGTGGGTGGAGAAAGATTACTAGCAATGATAGTGTCAAGGGGATCTATGTCGTACACCTCTTAATCAACAAGACTTTCATTATCGTCGTCGACATAATTAGGGTTTCCCTTGACCACTATTGATGGAGGATAAGGATTCATGATGGTGAAAGGATAAAGAGGATGGATGAAGATTTTGGGTGGAAATGGACAAAAGCCCAAATTGGGATTTAGGACAAGCTCAGATCGGGATTGGATTAAAGCTCAGATTAGGATGATTGGATGATACGATCGAATTGATTTTGATGATCGGATTTGATTATCAAAGGATGATTACGACACCGAATCTGCCTCGAGATGGAAGTAGATTGATTGGGTTGAAGGTGATTGGATAAGGACATGATTGGATTGGATTGGATTGGATTAGATAAGATCGATCAATGATTGATTGATAAGATCAATGATGGATGACGAAAGAGACTAAAAATCCCGTTCAGAGATTACCCTAGGTGACTTAGGATGCTGATTGATCGGATTAAAGGATGAATGGATGATTGCGGCACCCAATCCACTTTGAGATTGAAAATAGATTGATTGGGCCGACGATGATGATTAACTTAGGATGGATGACAACCCTAAGAGGATATTAATGATGATGATCATATCAGACACTTCAGTCAAATTGGATAATAACCCGAGACGAAGTTCAGGGGATTTGGATGATTTGATTGGAGGAATGGATGATAGAAATGAATGAACAAATACTCAAAATGAGCAAATGGTTGATCGGGACGGATGAACGATTACAAGGGTTCAGAATGATGAAAGGAGGTGTGAAATGGATGAACGTTTACTCGGAACGAGTAAATAAATGATCGGAACGACTGAACGAGAGTTCAGAATGAGGAAAGGAGGTGTGAAATGGATGATCGAAATGACAGAACAAGAGTTTGGAATGATGAAAGGATGTGTTAAATGGATGAACGTTTACTCGGAACGAGTAAACGGATGATCAGAATGATAGAATGAGAGTTTAGAATGATGAAATGATGTGTTAAATGGATGGACGTTTACTCAGAACGAGTAAACGGATAATCAGAATGACAGAACGACAGTTCAGAATGATGAAAGGATATGTGAAATGGATGAATGTTTACTCGAAACGAGTAAACAGATGGTCAAAAAGATAGAACGAGAGTTCAGAATGATGAAAGGATGTGTTAAATGGATGAACGTTTACTCGAAATGAGTAAACGGATGAGAATGGTAGGGTATGCCCCCCTTGAGGAGGCAGATGGTGAAGAAAAGGGTGCCCCGGCCAACTTCTCAAAAGTATGAAGTGGTATATATCATCGGAAAGAGCACAAAAAAATGAGAAGAACTATATTTGAATGGAGTCAATCAGATAAATAGTGTGGAAATGGGGACCCCGAGAAGAAAGAGTAGAAGGTCAAATCTGCCACTGCATAAGGATAGGTCTGCCACTGCACTGGGACAGGTCCGCCACTGCACAGGGACAGGTCCGCCACTGCACTAGGACAAATCCGCCACTGTAGTAGGACAAATCTGCCACTGCACTGGGATAGATCCGCCACCGGATCGACAGTCCACATCAGACCGGGACGTCCGGCCACTACCGTGGATGAACGCCATCGCGACTAGGATTAAATTCACGATCGCAAGGATTGTATCCGCCATCGCAGAGGACAACTGCCACCGACCGACGATCTCGCCATCGTGACCGGGACAACCACATCGCATTGTGATATTAAATATCCGCCAAAGGATAAGTTTAAGCTGATTTCTTTGATGGATGGGTAAGGAAAAGGACCCAAAATATAGCAAACACTGATAATGACTAGTTTTGCACGAGAAAGACAATTCAGACAACACAACCCTAAGATTAGTAGAGATGGGTATGGCCAACAAAGTCTTCTACTCTAGGATAAACATGGTTGCTAAGGAGTCCTCGATATACGCGCGGTACGTGAGGCCCAAACCGTGAACACCAACCCATAAGCGGAGTTTTAGATCCTTAGCTAAATACTAAAGGTTCGGACTAACTCTTCACGTCATCCGACGCTTCACCACTATAACGTATTGATTTATACGCCTTTCGCCTCTTTATATACCTCACGGGTAATGTTGGGTGGTTGAATCGGCCCCTTTAGTGATGAAATCCTGCTGCATCCCCACTAAGAAAGTGAAAAAGGTATCTAAAAAGGACTCGAAAGCCACGATTGTCACTCCGTGATCACAAATGTATAAGGGACAGATAAATAGCCTTCCCAAAGACGCCAAGCAAGGTTTATTGACACCCTTTTAATTAAAATCCATGTTCCTATTTTACCAAAAGACAATTCTGAAAATCCTTGAAATTCTTTTACCTTTCCTCGAGACAAAATCACACTGCTAGGACAGTCCACCACTCACTTAGACCAAATTCACACCTAATTAGGGACCACCACACTGACTAGGGGACCAAATTCACCAATCTAATTAAGACCACCAACAATTAAATTAGGGACCAACTACCACTCCAGACCAACTCACCACTCAATTAGGAATTAATTCACTCTGTGACCAAATTGCCATCAGGAATCTCGGACCTGAAAAACAAAAATAGCAAATGTGAAAGAGAGACCCGCTTGTGGTCCCAATTTGCTGTGAAATGTGATAGGTCGAATTAGGTGCTAGAAAACAAGCAACAAATTAAAGAGTGCAAATGAACAACTTAAAACAACCTACACCTCAAGATTAGCCTAAGTTGGAAACAAAACAAGACAAAGCCACGAAATGAAACTTTATACCTTGCGTTGAGTCGATCCTTTGGTTGGCCTCTTCGATCTTTGGATGTATGTTCCTTTGGATGGCAGATGCAAGATAAATGATGCTAGGAGGATGAGTGCAAGTGGATGGAAAACTGAGAAAATGGCTAAGTATGAGTTGAGAAATAAAATTATGACTTCATTAGTACAAAATGATCTCCCAAAATGAGAGAAAAGAGAGGGTATTTATAGAGATTTTGGAAATCTCTAGGGAAATGGATGGTCAAGATTGAGCCACCAAGATCAAGATGTAGGGCCAAGGTGAGTTGAGAACTCACAAGCCTTCACATCTTGACATGTGGCATGTGGAGATAGCCCTAAAAGGTGAAGTGGACATGAGGTGGGAGGAGAAGGACATGACATGGAGAGGGGTACAAAGTACCTTGGGATTGGACAAGATCTCCTCATAAAGGAGGTACTTGTCCCATGTGGGTGAGAGGACATGTGAGGAATTAAAAATTCCTCAAATAGTCCCATGGGGAAGAGGGAAGGAATTTAAAATTCCTTAAATGCATTGGGGGATTAAAAGGTGAATTAAAAATTCACATAGGGAAGGGGGATGCCTTGTCAAAAAAGAAAGGCATTTAAGAGAGTTGACTAAGGACACATGTCATAAAGGACATGGGGAAGAGAAAAGGAATTTAATATTCCTTGGAAGGATAAAAGGAATTAAAAATTCCTTGAGAGGTTGATTAGGCTAGCTGATAAGGGGTTAGAGGAAGGTTAGGTGGCTAAGAGAGATTAAAGGCCAACTTGCAAAAGTTGGAGGATGTGACACATCCTAATCAAGGATTAGGCATGTGCACACCTTAATAATGGGATTAGAAGATGGATTAGGATAAGATAAAAAAGATGGAGGATGTGACATGAAGGGAATTAAATAAATGGAATATTTATTTAATTCAATTGATGGAAGGAGGATTAAAGAGATAAGGTATTATTGATTAAATACCTTAGGGATTTGGCAGAATTAAAGCTATTAATTAAATAATAGCAGTATTACTTAATTAACGAAAATAAGATGAAAGAGGATGAATTTGGATAAATTAAGTGTCCAAATTTAGACATCTATAGTTTCTTTTCCACAAATGGGAGTAGCCATGGTGGTTGACATCACGATGAGGTGATATGCCTCGTACAGCTGGAAGTATCCTCCCTAGTTGAGAGGGAGTGTTGATGTTACATGGCAGCGCCGGGCTTCTACTTCCAGCCTAGATCGTTTTATCAAGAACAAATTAAATGATAGCCTATTGGCTATTTAATTTGTCAAGGCAATTTCTTGATGAAGAGGCGCTTCATCATTTAATATTTAATTATTTTCATTGAGGCCGACTTGTGTTATTTCGCCCCCTTGAAGATATGCGATGCTTGGAGGTCGACTTCATGATTTTAAAAGGAAAGATTCTTGTGAAGGCCGACATGAAGTTTAGAAGGGTTGCGTCCCTTCCTTATCATGTGTATATATACACAATGCTCCTCCATTGTAATTCATATTCATATTCAGTTCATTTGTGTAATTCGATATTCTTCAAGTGCGAACATTGCAAGGACATATTGAAGTATTGTAGAAGGTTGTGTTTCTCATTTGCAAGTAGCATTCTATTATATCTGTGTTAGCATCAAATTGTGATGCCGTTCTTGGGCTCTTAATTGGCCTCATTGTAAAGGAGACTATTGCTCTATATTCAATATATAAGAGATATATTGTTGTTGGGTTTTTCTCCCTCATGTGGAGGGTTTTCCCAAGGTATATGTTGTGTTTATGTGTCTAATCTTGATTTAAATTTATGCTTATTTATCTGATCATAAAAACTAACACAACATTGTGGAAGAAGACTTAATCTCACTGAAAATAACACTTTTGTTGTGCATAATTCTCTCAACCATATAATCCCAAAGCTTATAACATTTAACACCAAGACCATAGCTAATAAAAATACACTTCATTCTCTTGTACTCCAACTTTGATCACTTCTCCCTAGGCACATGTGCATATGCCTCAACTAAAAACACAAAGATGATGTGATGACATTTTTTCCATCCATGCCTCCATAGAGGCCTTGTCAACAAGAGCTTATGTAGAAAACCTATTAATTAACAAGTTGTACCGTTGTACCAAGTGCTTATGTCTGTTTACTCACTGGGTAGTGTTCAACGTACTACAGGAGTAAACGAGAATAATTTACAAACATAATGCACGTACTAGAATATGAATCACATTTGAATCACAAAACAATCGTAAAAGTAATTGCACAGCACAATGGATTGATTGATTTCATGAAGTATCTCAACAATACATAGCAATTGTTCCCCCGACTACAAATGGCACGATACATATATAGATGGCCGAGGTTGGTTGAGATATCAATTGTTGGCAACTCTTCCTAACTACCTGCCGACAACTAATCCAACTTTTACTTTAAATTGTGCATGTATTATTTAAACTATTATTATCTATTCCCATTACGACCGACTACAACATTTATTTAATTAGTACGGTTGATCAAAATATAATTATTTATTAACATGGCCGTCTACATCATCCCCCCCCACAAAGTAGTCGTCTTCTAGACGACTGAAAACCAAAAAATGCCAACTCCTCGCCCTTTTCCTGTAATTGATTCTCCTTCTGTGCTGAAAGTCGTTGTGCATTGGCCAACTGGGTATCCTTCTCTATCAATTGACCCAATACTCTGTCCCTCTCTACCAATTTCTCCTCGAGAGCTGCCACTCTCATTTTGTCAGCTGCCAACTGCTCTTGTAACTATACTATGATGGTTGGTTGTATTGCAACTTGACAATTTCAATAAATCTAATGGGGGTCTGGGGGCAACACCCCCAGCGGGGTCGAGGGGTAGCACCCCTTGCGGGAGTTTGGGGGCAGCGCCCTCAACAAGGTCAAGGGGCAACGCCCCTTGCGGGGGTCTTGGGGCAATGCCCCTGCCACCAAGACCAATTTAACACTTCTGAAACCACTCGAAACTACATCTCGTACCTCATTTTCATGATTTTTCCATAGGTTTCGAATAGTGTTGATGAAGCCGAAAAATACATATTTTGCATTGTTTTTCTTAGACTTTACTTTCTCCAGGTCGATGCTTGGTGTGGCAATGGATTGTACGACACTCCAATTTCCATACAAATACAGACTCAGAACATGTCGTACGTTAAACTCTGGTAGTGGATGTCGTACGACCTAGGAGACCTTTGACTGTGAAGGCCGTACGAATTGAATAGACCTTGAATGTCGTGCGAATTGAATGTACTTGGAATGTCGTATGATTTGAATATACCTAAAATTTCGTACCATCAAGAAAGCCTCTATATGTCGTACGATTTGGAGAGTTGGTAAGTGTCACTGAATATCACTGGCCAGGATCAAATCCCATACGACCTTTGGACTACAATTATGTATGACTGGTCCAGGCAATGCTTGATGTCGTACTCTGACTGGAAATTGCCAACTAATGTCGTATGATTTCAATAACTTTTGGGCACCGTACAACTTGAGTAACTTGTGAAGTCTGTACGATTTGCGAACTCTGTGAATGTCGTATGATGGAGATCTCTTGTAAATGTCGTACGATGTCAGGATGTCGTATAACCTGGATAATTTGTGAAGTCTGTACAATGTAGGAACCCTGTGGATGTTGTACGAGATATATCTTCTCACTACCTTCATCGTTTTCAAGAGTTTGACCTTGTGTTCTACAGTGTCGTACATCCACTTGTTGAAATGTGCTCTCTGCGTTTCCATATGGAAGTCCGTATGACTTTGGTGCCTTACCCAAACCCTTTAGGCGTCATACAACTTCTCTCTCCTTTCTGGATTCTCGGCAGTTTTGGATTGCTGGCAAACTCTGGCTGCCTGAGGATGGTTGTGTGATTATGCTCTCCAGCCGAACTTTTATTCTCTTGGCAATTGCTTTACTCGGCTGTACTCCACTAATTTTGATTTTTCGTCCTTTTCCTGCCGAGAGTATCTTTTTGTCTACTGAATTTGATGGTTCCGGATGCCGATTTTGTTCCTGACGCTGTCGACGCGCGTAGTCGAACTGATGCTGACTTTGACTTCTTCCTGATCTATTTTGAAGCGCGCCGAGATTTTGACGATGATTTTGACCCGAGATTTATTTTCGAAATTTGTTTCACCGCATCTTTATTTACTTCGATGCGGACCTGCCGATTTCTGAAATTCCATTTGACCGACTTGTTGTCTGTTTTGATACTCTTTAATCTATACTCTATTGGCGTTTTATCAATTCTCCCTTCCCGCACTTCCAGGCATGTTTAATCTCCTGAACACCGCATGGCCTTCCATCCGCTTTAACAAAATAAGCCATTCAGCTTGTCCCGTCCTTCAACAACTTCGAAATTCAAGCACGCCTTCGCGTTCGGGCCCATAGCTTTTCTTCCTTTGTCCACATCCGACTTCCGCACTCTCCATCCGATTCTCGTGATCCAGAGGAAGCCAATTCTTTGCTCACGGCCTAGTTCTTCAAGTCGATGATGTACTTCCGCCCGTTGTTCTCGATTGAGAGTTTGTTCCTCTTCCAATTATGATTTTCTTTTGCCGCTATCAACCATCCTCTCCCAAGTAGTGCATCGTACGCTTTCCTCTGTAATGGAATGATGACAAAATTTAGCAAAAACTGTTGTGTCCCAATCGTCACCTTTTGTGCCATTAGCGTTCCCAATGGCTTCATACCATGTTGATCAGTGCCAACCAGTTGGAATGTTGGTGGCCAGAGTGTAGGCTTCCCAAGACTCTTCCATGTGTCTTCGGGTAGTACATTGACTCCCGATCCTCCGTCGACAATAGTATTTGTCAAGATATTTCCTCTAATTTCCATATGCACGACCACTGGCATCTTCCTGATGTTCGCCGTCAGCAATATTGGGTCGATTGTTTGTTCACCGTATAGTGGCGGTTCTAGCACCAATTATTGCCTTTGTTCCTCCAAGCGCGGTTGCTTGCTATCCACGACAATGTTTGTGATCGCCAGTCCCAACTGCGGCATAGTCTGGAGAAGGTCAGTTACTTTGATCAGTTCGATGGTCTGCAGTACCTGTCGTACGATGTTGGTTTCCGCCTCCGACCGCCGAGAGGTTCCTGGCTTCTCCAAAGGTACCTTGTTTTCCTTCACCATCGCCAGTTCCACTTCAGTTTTTTCTTTCTTCATCCTTTGTTTCTCTGTACATGGATCTGGGTAAGTGGCCTTTTTTGCTTGTGCTCTGGTGATCACCAGTACCTCTTGTTCTTCTACTTCCAGCATGTGGACACCCTTTTGCTTAGGGAATTCATTATCTTCATGATCACTTGGTCCACACCACTTACACAATTTCCCTCTCGAACCTTGACTGTTCTGGCAGTCCTTGGCGAAGTGGCCCCATTCGTTGCACTTCCTGCGTTGGATCATGGGCCTTCCTTTTTCATCGTACTATATCATGTTTCGCGGGCTTTTGTTGCTTCAGTAACCTCTAAGGGATGCATTGCTATTGTATTGGGGCTTTGGTGGTGTGTTCGGCGGTGTCAATGGTTCTCCTTGTGCGAAGAGTACTCATGCACTTTTGGCTTTTAAGTTGTATGGGCATTCCTTGACGAAATGTCCCATCACTTGGCAGATATCGCAGAATAAGTTATTGGGACAGTTCACCTTCGTGTGACCTTCCCCATTGCAGTCTGTACACCATAGTTCTCTGGCTTCTCTCGTACTCTCCTTGTCGGCCTTCAATTATTTCATCATTCACATCATATCTTTCCTGAGTGCTTGTACAGTCTTGGATTCACCGTCGCTGTCGTCTGTACTCTCCTCGTTGTTTGTCTTCTTTTTCCCTCGAGAGGATGTTTTGTTTTCACTTTCTATATCCATCGCCCGATTATATACTTCAATGTACGAGGATGGAGGTAACACTTTCATTTTCCTTCGGAGCAAGGGAAGCAGTCCCTCAATAAACCACCTCTTCTTTAGGCCATCCACAGGCTGTGACTCTAGTTTCCCTAGCAAATCTTTCAATTTCTGATTGTAGGTCTGCACACTCTCGTGCTTTCCCTGCTTAGTATTGTATATCTCTATGACAATCTCGCTATCATCTTGTAAGAGTTTGAACTCCTCTTGAAATGCTTGCTTCAATAATCTCCATGTAGCTTTGTGTGCTTGATCTAATTCAGAGTACCAGTCGATGGCACTATCTCAGAGTGTTGCTGGGAATGCTTTCAACCATTGGTCTGGATCACCCTGTCCGCTAGCTATCCAAATAGTTTCACATGTCTTACAGTGTCGTACTGGATCTTCTGACCCATTCCCCATAAACTTCGGCAGCTTCTGCCGCTCAAGAGTCGCCATCTTTCCCCGCTGTCCTCCTTGTGTATTGGACCCGATTAGACTGGTTTCCCCACTACGTTCTGGTGCGTCACTTGCACTCTTGGCCACATATGAGTCACTCCCATGTCTTGCGTCAGTGTCCTCGACACCTTGAGTCTCCTAAGGTGCCCTCTGGTACTCTCTCCGCCTTGGGGTACTGGGCTCAGATCGTCCACTTGTTAGCCGTTCGTCGTCATCCGATAAGGACAACTCCCAAAAACGTCTGATGCTACTACTTAATTCATCTTCGTTCTCATAAGGATCATACCTTCCTACGTACAAGGTGCCGAAGGGTCCTTCATCCCTTCCTTCCACCAAACTTTGATGTGCTCTTTCAATGGATGTATCTATTCTTGTCAGATTTTCATGTGTTCTTTTAATACTCTGGTTTATTTCAATTAGATCCTCATCAAATTCCTCACCAACTTGCTTCAGTCTTCTTCGTCATTTTTCTCGTTCTTGCAGCCTGAGTGATCGTCGAACCTTTTCCTCCTGAGTCTCGTTCCCGTCAGGTACTCGATTCTTGTCTTTGTTCGGTCGTATGAGCATTTAAAATTTGTTTAGGCGATCATTGATGCCTGCCAAATGTACGTCTCTGGCTAGTGTCTTGTTCCTCTTCTTCTCGTTTGGTTCTCTCTTCGTAGCACTGCAGTATTTGTTGCCTTTGGTGTTCTCGATCCTCTTCTTCTCACAAGTCTTGCAGAATAATGAAATGACAAGCCAGCAATTTGGGCATACGATTCAGGAGGTGATTCACCTCATCGTTCACTTCCAACCTATCCCAGATAACTTCCTCAGGGATCTCCCGTCTGCGGGATTCCCTACGTATGTGATCTCGTAATGATATCTTCCACAGATTGATAAAATCTTCAGTCAATAGGTCTTCCCTTTCCTCATTGCTATTCACGGGCTCATCTGTCAGAAGACCCATCACGCTGCCATGACGAGTGATTCCCTAGTCCGCTTAGGCAACAACGCCAAATGTTTACTCACTGGGTAGTGTTCAACGTACTATGGGAGTAAATGAGAATAATTCACAAACATAATGCACGCACTAGAATATGAATCACATTTGAATCACAGAACAATCGTAAGAGTAATTGCACAGCACAATGGATTGATTGATTTCATGAAGTATCTCAACAATACATAGCAATTGTTCCTCCGACTACAAATGACACGATACATATATAGATGGCCGAGGTTGGTTGAGTTATCAACCATTGGAAACTCTTCCTAACTACCTACCGACAACTAATCCAACTTTTACTTTAAACTGTGCATGTATTATTTAAACTATTATTATCCATTCCCATTACGACCAAATACAACATTTATTTAATTAGTACGGTCGATCACAATATAATTATTTATTAACATGGCCGTCTACAATGTCCATAAGTTCTACTCCAAGGCAACTCCACTAAGCATACTCCTAGCCTTCCCCATCAATCTCTTGTTCAATCTTTTTTGCAACTTGGGGTATATGGAGTTGTCTTATGTCTGTCAATCTTATGCTCTTTATAAAATCTATCAAAATATTCAAAAATAAAAATCACCACCATTCTTAGTACTCAAAACCTTAATCTTCCTACCAGTCTAATTTTTCAAAAGAACATTAAACTCCTTAAATAAATTAAAGACTAGAGATTTACTACTAAGAAAATACACACATGTCCTAGAATAATCATCAATAAAAACTGCAGAGTACAAGGACTTCAAATTTGAAGGAACATTAACAAAAATAAATACATATGAATAAATTAAATCTAAAATCTTGGAAGATTTATAAGAACTGGAACAAAACTAAACACAACTATGATTGAATTGTAAGAACTGGAATAAAACTTAACACAACTATGTTTGAATTCATAAACACAATGTCTACTGAAATCAAATTCAAGAGTGCAATCATGTATACCTTCAAATAGATTTTGTTTTATAAGATCCTTAGACCCTTCTCATCCATATGAACCATTCTATAGTGTCATAGCATTGTTTCCTTTGTAAATAACTTGCTTTCTAAAGCAAGATCGTGCTTAGGTACCCAAGAAAATAGCCATAGAAAGTAAACAACATTCCTCTTTGATGAAGGTGTAGATTCTACATAACTCTTCACCAAAGCATTAGAAGAATTGTTGCACTGGGCAATGCATACATTTGGCTAAAACAAATTCCTCATGATCACCATTAGTGAGCACCATAGCTC
>VDFB02054329.1:0-25570 GCA_007258455.2 Sequoia sempervirens | reverse complement strand
CACTATTCACTTAAGTTATAACTTTTTTCACTTTAGGAATGAATAGTAACTGAAAAATATAAAGTGACCCCTTCATTTTAAAAACACATGGTCCCTAGGCCAAGGATGATGAAATAAAAGGTGAATATCATTAATTTAAGCCCAATTATTATGCCAAACGCAACAATTCACCTGCCAACATACTCCGGAGATCAACACTGCCATTTGACGACCAAGTGCCCATCCAAGTGACCCTCTATCCAGGATCATTAGCCTACGAGGGTCAACATGATAGGCTAATCTACTGACGTACAGGTGTCTAATTAGAAGGGGACATCACAGTTTCCCAACTTTTGAAAAAAAAGGGATGCCAGGGGACCGTCCCCTAGCTGTCCCCCTATACCCGAGACATCCCGAGGATAGGGACGGGCCATTTTAGGGGGGGGACGCATCCCCAAGTTTCCCTGGTCATACGAATTGTTTCAAATTTTGTTTCTATTTTGTCAAGATGAAACTGACCCTTTTAGCAAACTAATGATGTTGAAACCATTCCTTGATGTAATAGGCAATTTTGATCAAATAGTTCCTAAGGTGAATTGCATGGCCTGAAATTTTGGTATCTTTTTTTAGATGTTTATGGATCAAGCTCTACAACACAAGGCAATAGAATGAAGTTGATTCCAATGAGACCTAGGTTATGAACCATTTTTTCAACTAAGTAAAAGATTTGTTTCAACAGTAATATCACTAATAGGTTTGAGTTATGTGTTGGAACGCACTATAAAATTAGTGGTTACGTTACCTTATGAGGCTATGTGTGTCATTCATATGGTCATGTCATGAAAAAGAAAACAGATTTAGTCTAAAAAACATCCAATTAAATAGGAAATAGTGGAAAGCAACCTCAGAACGTCAAGCCGGCAAGTTTGATAGGTGACCCAAGAAACTAATGATGAAGGAAGCTTGTGAACTTGCAACTAAATCCCCCTCATCTCCTTATACAAAGGAGATTGACAAAGGCAAGCACTCTTCACTCATTGATGAAAAAGTCACAGATCAGCCAAAACTAACAAAGAATGACTTTGATGATCAAAAGGGGATTTTGAATCATCATTATTAAAAATTGAAAACCCTCCATATATGGACACTTTTACTCCTGCTATAAATAGATTATACAAAAAGGGAAAAGGAAACTTCTATCATCAAGGAACAAACGCAATTGGTCAATGATTTATTTATTCCAAAAGAAGGGAGAATGAGTATAGAGAACTAGTTAGATTACTCGTGAAATTGCTGCCTTTAATTTGTATTATGGCTTCATCTGTTTTAGGAATATGAGTCTTGATTGGTACCAATATTCTCTTCTATAAAAGGAAACTATTTGCATTAGCTTCAAAAAGATTATAAATAGAAAAAACCTATGTTCCCCACAGACACTTCCCCAACATATTTTGACACATCCCTATATCGAGGATGGTCTAGGGAAGCAATAATGCCTCAGAAATGTCCCCCTACTGTCCTCAATCAAAAAAACATTGGTCGTGATGTCTCAAAAGACATTCAAAAATGTGGAGACTTCATACGGATGACCAAACTCGGGACATCAAGGACATCCTCTACCCATCCCAAGGATGGCTAGCCATCCCCTTGCAGTTTCACTCAACAGTTTAGAAAAAAGCCCAAAATGAATTAAAAATTATTATATTGTTCTTTTGTGGACTCCACACCACTCTTAGTCCTAAATGAGAGATTTTGGTCTGCAAAACAACAAATTTAAAAAGTCCTTTATGGTGTATGGCAATCACATGTTGTTAGGGTTGACTTTGCAAATTTTGAATTTTTCATCGATTTCAGTTGGCAAAATAGTAGGGTTTTCAAGAAAAAATCAGACAAAAAAATACTTTGAATTTTGAGTTCCTTTGGTAAGTTTCAAGGTGGTGTTTCAATCGCAAGATGGTGGTTTTCTATCACTTTAAAAAACAATTTTTAGTTGTTTTTGCAATCACACAATTGCAGGTTTGCAACATATAACAACAAAGATTTTGGTCTTATTGAGGTAGCCTCCTTTCTAATCTCAATACCAAGTCAGGAATTTGTTGTCACTTGTCTCAACTACTAGAATATAGAGAAAAATAAGATAGGCTCATTGATTGCACAAGTTCTTTGCAAGCTCAGGGGTAGCAGCATATTTTCTATGTTTTCATCATTTTGTAGTTGGAGCTTGCAGCCTTTGGGAATTTTGTTGTAAATGTTATGTATTAAGGATCTATAAGTATATGATGAATTCCTTATCAATGTTATCATATGAATATTTGAAATTTCCTTATATTTCTAATAGCCGTCCCCTTCATCCCCTAAAATGGCCTCCAAAATAACTGTCCCCAAAACATGTCCCCACATCCCTCGCCACCCCCATCCCAAAAACTTCGTGGAACATAGGAAAAAACAGATAAAAATATATTTCAAGAATAATTCCTTAAGTTAATTTGCATTTCTGCAACCTATTTTTCTCTTGATATGTTCATGACAACTGTAAACTTCTAAGGAAGCATGCAAAGCAATGACTGCAAATGTAAGCCATCAATCTAACTATTTTGTTTAGAATGCATATCATATTAGAAAAAAAAAAATTTAATATTAAAAAAGTGCAATGACATGAGAAGAGACAACTACCGGATTTCAGTTGTTCAGAATTAAATTCTTAAAGACAACTAAAATTGAATTTGATTCAAAGAAAGACATTCAAATTCAAAGGGAAAATAGTCTTTCTATTGATGTTGCAGGGTTGAAATAAGGCAGCAGAGAAGAAAATAACAAGGCCAGGAAAGTAACATATCTTAATCAGAAAGGAAGCCCCAAAATTATAAGATGCCATCTTCATCTTACATTCATGGAAATTTAGTGACACATTAGTTGTATTTCCTATTTAAAATGACAAACAAAATAGATCTTATTATCACGGGAACATGCTATCCCCAGTGCCTAATTCGAAAATTCCTCCTCCCCTGATGCATAGAAAGTCTGAGAAAACCAATAGTTGCAATTGCACAGTAGAAATAGAATATTTCCAAGTGTGGAAGCATATATTCCATGGCTTGCCACTTGTTTACTACAAGCCAATGGACTATCAACCTATTAAACAATAATACATCTTGTGACATGAAAACTTACTTGGAACTAACTCAGGGCTATATTTATTGTTGTAGACAATGGCTGCTTTAAAGCCTGCATCTTGTGCATTTCTAACTTTTTTCTCAAAGCTACATCCACCTCTTTGAATCAATGCAAATGATGAGTTTACAACTCCTGGCACTGCTCTATTTCTGAAAGGTAAGCATGCATTAGATGGTTCTGCTACTTGAAGCATTCCACAGAGTCCTGATCCTTTCATTGCTGGGCCTGGAATGGAATTAAAAAATAGAGTTAAAACTACATTGTAACAATGCACTATATATGCAAAGTCAGATATACATAAAGAAATTTGAATTTGGCAATTAAACTTGCCCAAGTACTCTGGACATATAAAACCCATCAAAACACATCTTGACATTTTATTAGTATGAAACTAGCAATTGTAAGAATAGCAAAATGCTTCTAATATTAATTGATTCATCCCCAAAAGATTTACAAAAGTACCTTTTTATAGGCTCAGCAAGATGAAATACAAACCGAAAGCTAACTAAATTGGGATTGAGAAATAACTCCCTTGATTCAAGATGATAAAGAGTTTAACTTATAGGATAAGTCTAGTGAACTCAATCAACTAATTTGACATCAAATTCAATTAGGGAGTGAACTAGGGTGCTAGACAGGACTGACTTCTAGTTCAACTACATGAAGAGGATATTATGAATTATTCACAATTACAAATAAATTATTTGCATAAACGAAATGATATAACCTGAACTACATAGCTAAACTAAGGTAAAATCAGTATAATAAAGTGTATAAATGTTACACACATATAGTGTCCCCTTTCGTACATTCTTGTAGCTAAAATAGTGGATCAACAACTTTTCTGTGCAGAGGGTCAGCTATTCCTCCTTACTGGAGATCCGAACTACTGGGGAGAGCATGCATTACCAAATTTATATCAACCTTTGGAGGACCATCTGTCAAGGATGTTAGGAGAGACATGGGGTTGAGTACATTGCTTCCTCCCAAGATTGTTCAGATGGGACATTTTAGCCATAGTCATTCTCTGAAGAACATCAAACTCTGTATAGGACCTTTCATGGTTATTGACAAGGGTATCAGTCATTCTTAAGCTCTAAACTCTGGTGAAGACTTTTGCATGATCATTCTGCATTGTATAGTTTACTATGTATGCTGAATTTTCTAGGATTTACCCCCAACTTGTTAGGTTCTTTTGCTTCCTAGATGTAATTGTGTATGCTTTATGTTAAATGTTGGAATTCCCTTTGGTACTACCATCTTTGCTGTTGTAGCTTGTATTTTCGAGTCCCACTAGCCTAATTTGTCCATATGTTGGCATTGTTATTATTTCTTTCTTCCCTTTTCACCTCCCTGCAAGGCATGACAATTAGCAGGGATGCCCAAACTGCTTACATTTCCCATAGTTGCTTAGTTGCATCATATTTTTTTGACTAGGTAGAGTCGAAGAAGATTTTTGCAAGTAGCTTATAGTATTGCAGAATATTTTCTTAGATTCATTCAGCAGAAAATGTATCATTTATCAGAAAGCGTATCATTTAGTGAAACCCATATGATTAAGTATTAAGCAGATTTTTGCAGCATCATTAGCTCAATTGTTATCTGTTTCCTTTGAAAGAGCTCAAGCAAAATGGCCTGCAGCATTATTAGCTTAATTACAGAATTTTAGCAACATAGAGTATTTTGTTGGACACATTCAGCAGAAAATGTAACATTTAGTGCCACCTATATGATTAAGTATTAAGCAGAAATTTGAAGAGTTATTGGCTCAATTGCCATCTGTTTCCTTTGAAAGAGCTCAAGTAAAATGGCCTTCAGTGAGACTCTTCAAGCTGAAATATGAGAAAGATTAAGGTTCTTAAAACCAATTTAGCAGCTTATTTTTGTTGCTAGAATAAAGGTATCTAGGAAAAATGTCAGTTCAACAGAGTTGACACTCCGGTAGATACATCAGCTTCTTTTTCTATTAGGTGGTATAAGCCATGAGTATTTGTAATTGTAACGTATACAAATGACATTGGAATAATGTAATATGAAGTGCAAACTATATATACATATAATGTCATAAAAATGTAATTAGCCAAATCTTATGTAAGAAACCCTGCTTATTCTGCCTTGATTTTCCAGTTTAGGCTGTTTGACATTTTGTCAAACACTTGGCATGAAATGGACTGAGTTCTGATTTTTCAGTTAATTCCTCTTGTGTTGATGTATTGTATGATTGTTTTTAGTTTGGTTTTGCAAAACAAATGCATATAATGACAAGAAGTAATATAGAATGCAAAACAATGAAAGAACATACAACAACTTCTCATTTCCCCTCAAGAGCAATGCAAGTACAATGAAACCAGGTCTGATATTGGTCTGATTTGATTACAGCAGCAAGACATTTCCTTCAAAATCTAATTTATATCGATTCCCAATGAAATACAAACATACCCGGATCATAGGCTACAATAATGAACACTTTGGTCAATGAAGAAGATGGCACTTTAGCTGGAAAGGTGTGACTGTGAGTGATGATTCCAGATCTGCAATAAACCCTTGGAAAGAAGCTGGAAAACTCTCAAATATATCTGCAATATCAATGATGCCTTCAAACCCTAGGCGCACTTGGACTGAAATAACTATTTCCTCTTCAATCTTCACAAAACCCCATCGCCCATATGCAGAAATAAATTTATAAATTATTTTCCAATTGATACCAGTCTAAAACCCTCATCAAGAACTTCCAAAAATTCACCCAGCCTGTCACCCTTATGCAGAATTTTTTTGTAAAATGTTTAGGGCACGAAATTGGCTAAAAATCAGGAAATAAGGGTCATAAACCCTAGCACCCAGCTCTACGAAATTTCTCCAACAAATAAAACCCTAGCCGTCCAAGATAAAATGAAAATATGGCAATAAATCTTCCGAATCTGAAGCAATGTCTTCCACCTGTGAATAAACTTCAAACCCTAGCTGGTTGAGCTCCAAAATGGTATAAAACCTACAAATGTGTTCAATGATGAACCCTGGGTGGATTCACCTCTCAAAGTAGAGTTGGGTTTTTGTCCAATCTACCAATTTCTAAAGATTTTTGTCCTCAAAAATAACTGAACCTGCAATACACAAGCTCTCCAAAATTCTCTAATAGAAAAATACTCAAAACCAAGATGTCCAAATAACTTGCTCTCATCTCTTTTTAAAGGCTCAGCTGAGTCTTCTAGAAGAATCCAAAATAACCTCCTTAAATCTTCTTTAGAAGCACACTTTATTTAATAAAGTGACTTTATAATATTTATTATTTTTATGTCACTTTAATTAAATTAATTAAAATAAAATTATCTTTATGATTTAATTTAAAATAGACAACTTTAAAATAATTAATTTAATTATTATTCCCTTATAACTTCATTATTTAGCTTATGGGAATAAAATAAGCTAAATATCAATATTTGCCATTACTCAAAAAAAGGGGACATTACAGACCTCCCTTCCTAGAGATTGCTTGCCCTCAAGCAATCCGCACCTACATGCCAAAGTTGAATACCAGGATCCCATATCAATCTCTGAAATACTGTTTTGCCCATCCACTACTCTACTCTAATAAAACTGTCATTCTACAACAACCTAGGAAGCATCCCATTAATCATGCAAATTCCTGGATCCCAAATCTGAAAATCATCCTCATATAAATTGTGCACCAGAATCTCCTCCACTTGCCATTTCTTGAATTCAGTCATCCAAGAACACAAAATACTTTTGGGTACAACAACTAGTGGTCTCTCATCTAGATACTTGGTCAAAAATCTCTGAATAAAATTAATAACCTCGTTATGTAAACTCCAAGTGCTTGTGTCATAGTTCTACTTCACCTCCAAAGTATGCCCAATAATTGCAAGTGTCTCCATGGCATGCATCACAAATCTCTGAAATAGAACAGCTACATACTCTACCCAAGAGTCATCAACATGATGAGACTCATCACGAGCAAACTCTTCAAGTGCTCCATGAATGATCAAAGACCAAACCAAATCTGCATCACCCATATATTTATCTACATATGAAGGCATAATACTAGTGGTTGATCCACAAAGTGTATGCTCCATAATGCCATCCATGTCTTTGATGTGAGCCTTCAAATGGCTCTCCAAAAGAGGAAACTTATGAACCTCATGATGCAAATTAGATACCCAAACAGAATTTTCATACCTCTTCTCTTGTTCACACATATATGCATGTTCTTGCTTCCTCATCTCAAGAGGCTCATCCCTTGTATGCTCCATCTCCATGTCTTCTTCCCTTGGAAGAATTAGTGATCGAAGATAAGCTTCTCTTCGTTGTCTTGCTTGATCTATATAATTGCAGCGTTCTTTAATTCTTGTAGATGTTGTTTTGCTTGAGAAGCCAATAACTTTGCCTTCCTAGCTTTTTGTAACCATCCATCACACATGTCTTGTGTCTTCTTAACATCCTCCATGGTATGATGTATAAAATCAGAACCTTTGTGTCTTGAATCCACAATACACTCCTCATGTTTTAACACACAAAGCTTGAGTGCTAACATTGGAAGACTATAACATTATCATCTTCATGTGTAAGAGCTGCCAACTCATGATTCTACAAAGATAAGGGACTGCTGCTCCAAATCAGAAAATTAGGATTTGTCTCATACCTTTGTATAGTGTACTCAACATCCTCAAGCACCTCTTCCTTCCTTGATGCATCTTCTCCATCAAGTGCTGATCCAATATATGTTTCCCAATGCAATTCATATGTCTCAAGGTTAGATTGATTCTTGAAATCACACCTCTTCATGACATCTTCAACATGCTTTTCTTCAATGGCTAGTTTGGAACTTTGTTCACTTGCAGACTGGTCAATGACTGCTGATTTACCACACTCTAAATCAAACTCATCATAGAGACTTTTGGATACCTCACTTGTAGATACACCAAGTCTTTCATTCTTGTTTTTTGATGTAGATTGTCTTGATAGGGAATCTTTATACCACTGCAAGCTACAAGCTAATTTCTGCTGTGACATCATAAGTTCTTGCTAAAGATTATTCCAGATGTCCTCAACACTTGGCTGCTCATGCTTCTTTGATTTCCTTTCTTGCTTGCTCCTATCCATCCAACACTCCATATAGCAACCAAAGGAGAGATCATTTCTAACCTATTGTGGAAGTGCAAGGTACCTTTCATGAGCAACCATTATATCATCAACAACTTTAGAACCCATGATTCCAATTGCATCATACAATCTAACCCTCCAGGCTGGCAGGATCCAAGCTCTGATACCACTATAAGAACCCCCTGCTTATTCTGCCCTGATTTTGCAGTTTAGGCACACTTGGCATGAAATGGACTAAGTTCTGATTTTTCAGTTAATTCCTCTTGTGTTGATGTATTGTATGATTGTTTTCAGTTTGGTTTTCCAAAGTAAATGCATATAATGACAAGAAGTAATATAGAATGCAAAACAATGAAAGAACATACAACAACTTCTCATTTCCCCTCAAGAGCAATGCAAGTACAATGAAACTAGGTCTGATATAGGTCTGATTTGATTACAGCAGTAAGACATTTCCTTCAAAATCTAATTTATATTGACTCCCAATGAAATACAAACATACCCGGATCATAGGCTACAATAACAAACACTTTGGTCAATGAAGAAGATGGCGCTTTAGCTGAAAAGGTATGACTGTAGGTGATGATTCCAGATCTGCAATAAACCCTTGGAAAGAAGCTGGAAAACTCTCAAATATATCTACAATATCAATAATGCCTTCAAACCATAGGCGCACTTGGACTGAAATAACTATTTCCTCTTCAATCTTCACAAAACACATCGCCCATATGCAGAAATAAATTTATAAATTATTTTTCAATTGATAACAGTCTTGAAACCCTCATCAAGAATTTCCAAAAATTCACCCAACCTGTCGCCCTTATGCAAAAAAAATTTGTAAAATGTTAGGGCACGAAATTGACTAAAAATCAAGAAATTGGGGTCATAAACCCTAGCGCCCAGCTCTGCAAAATTTCTCCAGAAAATAAAACCCTAGCTGTCAAAGATAAAATGAAAATATGGCAATAAATCTTCCAGATCTGAAGCAATATGTCTTCCACTTGTGAATAAACTTCAACCCCTAGCTGGTTGAGCTCCAAAATGGTATAAAACATGCAAATGTGTTCAATGATGAACCCTGGGTGGATTCACCTCTCAAAGTAGAGTTGGGTTTTTGTCCAATCTACTAATTTCTAAAGATTTTTGTCCTCAAAAATAGTTGAACCTGCAATACACAAACTCTCCAAAAATTTCTAATAGAAAAATACCCAAAACCAAGATGTCCAAATGAGTTGCTCTCATCTCTTTTTAAAGGCTCAACTGAATCTTCTAGAAGAACCCAAAATAACCTCCTCAAATCTTCTAGAAGCACACTTTATTTAATAAAATGACTTTATAATATTTAATAAAGTAACTAGATAATATTTACTATTTTTTATGTCACTTTAATTAAATTAATTAAAATAAAGTTATCTTTATGATTTAATTTAAAATAGGCAACTTTAAAATAATTAATTTAATTATTATTCCCTTATAACTTCATTATTTAGCTTATGGGAATAAAATAAACTAAATATCAATATTTGTCATTACTCAAAAAATGGGGACATTACATCTTACATAAGGACGAGGGAAAAAAAAAAGATAGTTAGAAGGTAGTTATAGTTATAGTTAGCTATATTATTAAGTATTAAGCAGATTTTTGAAAAATTATTAACTCAATTGCCATCTATTTCCTTTGAAAGAGCTCAACTAAAATGGCCTTCAATGAGACTCTTCAAGCTGCAATGTGAGAAAGATTAAAGTTCTTAAAACCAATTTAGCAGCTCTTTTTTGTTGCTAGAATAGAGGTATCTAGGAAAAATGTCAGATCAACAAAGTTGACACTCGGGTAGATACATAAGCTTCTTTTTCTATTAGGTGGTATAAGCCATGAGTACTTGTAATTGTAATGTATACAAATGACGTTATTGGAATAATGTAATCTGAAGTGTGAACTATATGTAAATATAATGTCATAAAATTAATTAGCCAAATTTTACATAAGGACAAAAGGAAAAAAAGATAGTTAGAAGGTAGTTATACTTAGCTATACGCTGCCAATTTCAATTTATACATGCAGAAAAGATGCAAGAATTGTAATGATTTACAAGGGTTGAGAGAGTGAAAATTCTATAGAGCACAATACTTTCATAATAGAAATTCTTCATTTTGCTCCTGATCTATCTATGGTCTTCAACTTTGTGAGTCTCTGCTTTTGAACGCCAAATGTAATTTGATTATTATTGATTGTTTTGTTCTGTTTGCACAATCTAGAATGAAGTAGGAAATGGAAAATATGGAGCTTTGATCATGTTATTTTATTATTTTGCACCCAAAGGCATAAGACTACAACGCTTAGTCATATTTGAATATATGCTTGAAGTACATGCTAACAATGGTTCCTTTGCCAATTAAGCATTTCATGAGACACTGCCAAGGTTAAGATGTTAGTGTAGGTTTTTATTTTCCTATTATATAGCTTTTTCTTACACTTTTAAATAAGATTGCTTAGATTATTAAGAAAAGGGTATTAGAGTGAGTGGAGTGAGGTATCAGCATCTTCTATGAGAGTTACGCTTTCCTATTCTTGGATACTTTTGGTGTACTAACCCTATTGGTTGTATTTGCCACCTCCTCCTTACATAATCTATATATACTCACTCTCCTGGCTTGTTAGGAATATTACATTATTAGTTATATATTTAAACCTAGTCACGAATCCCATGTGATAGGTTTGTTAGTCTTTAGCATATATATAAAATTACTTGTTAGGAAATTGTTTATTTGTTATCCCATAATTATCTATGTAGGGAGTTGTTATAGGGGGTTCCCTATAATATAGGATGTCAAAATCCTATTAAAATATGTAATGTGTGTTATTGAACAAAAATGGAGAGAAATATAATATTTTTTGTATTCTAAACCTGCTCCAAAATTCTCTCATAGTATCAAAGCATAGATTCTTCCTCAGACCTGCGCCACAAATTCACACGAAATCCCCTTTATTTTTGGTTGTCTAGTCCACTGGTGAGGAGCAATGAACTGCGCTTTGTTGCTTTTGCCCTTTTGCAAATTTATCTCCCTAGATTAACGATCGGATTCCACAAATTTGAGAAGAAATTATGTGGAATGCATGGTGATTACAGTAAGGAACATGTTTACATGGCATCAAGATAACAACTCTAGTTGGATTCCTCACAGAATTCTCAGGATATTTTAAGCTGCCACGGGGTTCGCCTCTGGCTATCACATTTGAGGAGAATGAGATTTGAGAGCTGCATTTTCCTGTTGCCATGATTTAATGTTGGCATCTGAGATCATTTCTGTGGTGGTCTAACACCTACCTCACATTTCCATCTGTTGATTTCCAACCAGCACTGAACAGGAATTTTTACAAGGAAACCCCACAACTATCAAACTAACAACTACATGAAATTTTTACACTACACTAAGTTATTGAACTTCTATGTTACATCTATCTTTATACTATTCAACTAAAAATCTGATCTTCCAAAAATAGCAATCTTATCTCACAAAAAGAAACCAACCTTATCTCATGCACTTTAAAGATAAGTCTAAATCATTAGTGTTTATCTGCACTTTATTTCCCTTAATTAACTACATAAAAGATTTTCACTTTATCACTTAAATGAATTACAAAATAGAAATAACTCGAACTACTTGCACATTCACACTGAAACTGTGCAGAAGTTGCAAACTGAGCTAAAAATTCAACATTCCAACCTTCAGTTGAATGTTTTGGCCATATATACAAGTGGATGTCTCAAAATTTGTTAGGAGTTGCAAGTTGTGTAGTGTGGGCAAAACAAGCAATCAGTAGTTCGAATTGTCTAAGCCATTGCCCATTGCTTCTCATCCATGGGAGAGCATTTCTATGGAATTTGCAAGTGGACTGACATTGTCAAGAGGAGACATAATAATATCTTTGTAGTAGTCGAGCGTTTCACAAGCTGTGAATTTTCATTCCATGCCAGAAGACACTCTCCTGTAAGGATGCAGGTGAGCTGTACAAGTTTGGGTTCATTTTGGTTTACCCAAAAGTATTGTATTAGATAGAGTTCAAGATTTTGAGGGAAGTTTTAATGTACCTTATGGGAAAAGATGGATACCTGATTGAAAAGGTCCCCTGCTTTCCTTCCACAAATGGATGGGCAAACCAAGGTTGTTAAGAGAATTTTGGTGCAGCTGCTCAAAGGTTATAATAAGAAGCATCTGAGAACATGGGATGAAAACCTCGCATACATTCAACACTCCTTTAGTAGATAAACAATGCAACAAATTTATTGCCATTTGGAACATGTTTTGATTACTTACTGCCTAGCCCTCTAGATATTGTTGAGGGGTAGTCACGTGAAAAAGATGATGGAAGCTCGGAGGTAAAAAGGGCTAGGAAGTTCAATGAACACATCCTGCAAATACATTTGCAATTGCAAGTACAAGAGAAACTGAAAGAGAGTCAAGACAAGTACAAGAAGAGGCATGATCAGCACCGTGTTGATCACAAGTTTAAGGTAGGTGACAAGGTATGGTTGTGCTTTTGTCTTGATTTGCCACCATAGATGAAGATTTTCTCAGTGGTGAATGTTGAAAAGATGCATTTGTTTCAGCCCTCTACGTTGGAGGGAGATATATTGTTACCTTCAATTGAGGATATTTTTCCAAGACCCTTGGAAGAACTTGAGTAGGATGTGGTTCTCCAAAAGGAGGAAAGACAAACTCATAGAGGGGTTCATCAGACTTGACTGATTAGCTTGAAGGAACAACTCCCAAGTAAAGCAAAATGGTATCAGATGGAGGATTTGGGGAAGAAGTTTCCACATTTATTAAGTCCCCAACCTTCTAGGGACCAAAAGCCTCCCTATGGTGAGTTATGATATGTGAAAGTAGGTCAAATACAGCATCAGTTGGATCAAGATGAATCAAGACTTGCCCTCAGGTAGACATGAATTTTCATCAGTTTCAGAGGTTAAGGAGCTTGTATACAGGTGAGATACAGACTTGGCATGATCCAGAACATCCTAGAGAAGACAGAGGACAAGCATGCATGTTCCAAAACTAGGTGTTTTTCTAATTTTGACATTTTCACCACTCTTCACAGGCAGAAAAAGTGTCATCCACCACTGCAAAAACATCATAGGAGGTTTGAATGCCATTTCAGTAGTCATAGGAGGTCTACAACACGCATTTGTATAGCATGTGCAAAGTTTCTTAGCTCTTGTATTCCTCTTGTCAGCTGAAATTTGCAGGGCTTAGAACTATGGAGCAGGGTTTTGGAGGTGGATGACACCATTGTAGGGTTTGCAAGCCAAGTAAATATGTTGATGGTTTGTGTAGATGTTTATTCTGCTTACTAGAATATAATAGACTGGATTATAGAGGAGCTTGAGGAGAATCTAGCTCACTCTTACTGGAGTTTAACTTTAAGAGTTCCTCCAGGGTGACATTGTTCTCAGTCTATGTGTGTGTGTTTCTTTTTGTTTCTTGTTCCTGTTTTCATGATTTGATGATGTCAGTATAGTGCAAATGATGTTAAAAACATTATTAGAGTTAGTTTGTTGCACTTAACAAGTTTCAGTTGGTATTTTGAAGAGCTTCCCATTAAGAATCTGTTGTTGGTAAGCAGTGTGAGGACTACCATCCATGTTTACAGATCATTAAGTGTTAGGGGGAGTTCTATGTAGTAAGCCCGGATGGCTAAGCCCGATTTGATTGATTACTTTTGCTGATGTAATTTTCTGATCTGAGTTTTTTGATTGTTTTGATGGTTTTGGATATTTGATTTTTTTCTTTGTTTGTATTTTTGAGATGCAATGCTTGAAAGAGTAAATGCTGATATAAACAAATTTTGAACAGCAAATAGAAACTTGCATGCAAATGCAAAA
This sequence comes from Sequoia sempervirens, assembly GCA_007258455.2. Classification (NCBI taxonomy): domain Eukaryota; kingdom Viridiplantae; phylum Streptophyta; class Pinopsida; order Cupressales; family Cupressaceae; genus Sequoia; species Sequoia sempervirens. The sequence goes on along the minus strand of VDFB02054329.1, from coordinate 11,414 downwards.
AATAACAATCCTTTATTTCCTCAATCAGCTCTAACAATCTTTTATTTACATATGAACATTATTCTTTGACATGCAAGAGTTATGGAAATAAAATATGAGGAAAACCTGATGGATGCCTAGAAACCCTTGATCAATTTTTTTGTTGCAGCAGACCATGCATTTATCCCAGCTTCTTTTGTTGGCCAAATGATTCTCTAACCCAGCCGTACCAGGTACAGGTGAAACCAGCTTGAAAGGAGAGGCGTTTCCTTCAAGATGATGATGTATTTCCTTCCCAGGCCGTACGGCTCACTCTCACAGCAATAAATGCACTTTAAATATTGTTCTTGACACCTCCAATGAAGAATAACATCTGCTGTTTGATATTATAATCAGACTATAAATCTGAGATGCAAAACTTCTGATAATAACATGAAATATTCTTCCAATCTGCTCAAAAGAGACTCCTAAATGAAGCCTCACTCATGCCAAAATTCAATGGATCTTTCACCACCTCAAATCAGCTCTTCCCACGAAGATTTTGCGTTCTTCACTGGTGACCAAGATCTGAAACCCCTGCTTCAGTTGAGAAAAACTCCAGCAAAGGAAAATGTCAAATATTCTCAAGTGAAGTCGACTTTTCCTTGAGAGATTATATACCCACTTCAAAAAGTACGATTTCTCCACTTTTGCCTTTTAAGTCGTTTAAATGATATAAAACTCCACTCTCATGTTATAGTTTGACTTTGGCTTCAATTAAATAAATTAAAATCACTTAAAGAAGGGTAATTGTCTCATGGACTTAAATGGCCCCCTTTTTATAAAGTTAATTAGTAACTTATAATATAAGCTCTTATTAATTAAATTATCATTAATGCTTCCCCTTCATTAATAACTCATCAAATAAGCCATAAATAATCGTGCCACAAAAATAATGCCAAAGTCAGGAGTCTAGGTGCCCTGCCAAAAATAGCACATCCATAAATATCACTTACTAATTAATGCTTCCCCTTCATTAATAACTCATCAAATAAGCCATAAATAATCGTGCCACAAAAATGATGCCAAAGTCAAGAGTCCAGGTGCCCTACCAAAAATAGCACATCCATAAATAGTAAGTGTCCAAAACTGAGCCAATAAACAGGTGCAGATGCTAGAACCTGAACCCACGGAAACCACTACCATGTGTAATGTCCCAGATGCTAGGGAAACAATCCAGATGGACCCTCTAAACACACTACTAGCTCACGAGGGTCAAGTGATGAGCTAACCCCTAGTCACCTGATGCTGACTAAGGAGGGGTCATTACATTTTATGCAAAATCATCTACATACTAGGATTGTTTAGCCTAGCCCCCTTTGGCCCAGGACTGTACCAAACAAGCATTCTCAAACTCTACTTTGGTACTCCTATATTGTTGGCTCCTTTTAGCTATTATTAAAATTAAATGTAATATTAATGGTCATCTTACCTTTAGTTAGTTGTCAGCTAACGTTTAGTAACTTCCATTTGTACTTTAGTTCATTTTAGCTTCTTTCTTTTTGTTTTAGTTTGCTTCAGGTTTGATTGTTTCTTTTAGAAACATCATCTTGTAAATTGGCAGACTATTTCCAAGGGATTTTATCTTTCACCACCATGAATTTGAGGAGGTATATGATTCTATTAGGTTGGATTTGCAATATAAGAGTGACAGTAGGTTGTTGAATACACTGAGAAAGAATTGTCGTAAGGTGTATAAATATGGACATGGTGATAAAAGATAAATACTATGCTATCTCGTGCCCCACTGCTCATAATCCTCATTCTCCCATAAACTCTGCTGGAAGGGTAGGCCGAAGGTTTTCTTCTCTTGCATATGTGGGTCGAGTGGAGGCAGAAATCGTTCATGAAAATGCGGAAATTTTTTCTAGACGAGGAATGAAGCCACGGTTGGAGTGGGGAAAGGGAAAGGTAAAAGTATTGGATGAAGATCATAGCTTCAAGGTGAATGGGTGGAAAAGTTGTCGTGCTCCGGTTGCAAAGGATGTTCCATCTGAAGGCATTGGGTCCAGTGTTCGTGGGTGGGTCGAGCATCGCGCCCAACTATTGGCTATTGGTTCTATGGATGCTCTGGTGATTCATCCAAATCAAGTTACACAGAATTTAGAAGTTCAAGATGAAAACTCTGTGCAAAATGCGCCAGGGATAGTTTAGTTAGAATAAGTACAAGCAGTTTTTTGTATTTTGATACTAGGAGTTTGTAATGTTGTTTGAAGGTCTACTAGTTATTCTAGGTTTTTTGAATAATGCACTGGGGTTTCAATTTAAAACTAGTTTGTTATATGGGTATATTGGACTAGTTATGGGAAAACATTTTGGGTCCCTAGTATTTGTAATGATGTATCTGAAAGATGGGGAAAAAGTGGACTTATAAAATCCAGAATTTTAATACTATGTACAAAATATATTATTATTAATATAAATATATATGGGCTTATGCCTTTGCTCTAAAAAAAAAAATTATCTTTTCATGGTATCAGAGCTCAGGGCTCAAACCCGGTTAGCCAATTTTTTGTAATAAAAAAATCGAAAGATTTTTTTTAGGAAGAATTTTTTGGAAAAATAAATTGAAGGGTTTTTTAGTGAAATTTTTTTTGAAGTTGCAAAAAATTCGTGAGGATTTCTAAAGATTCACGAGTTTTCTACAAAGGAAAAATCGTGAATTTTCTTCAAAAGAAAATCGTGTATTTGTTTTTGCTTGTTTCGCATGCATTCTTTTGCTTTTTTTGGTGGCCATTTCTAAAGATTTCGTGGATATTTTATGGCACAACTGAGCAATTTTCGTGGGTATTTTGGGACAGATTTCTCCCACGATTTTTATGGGTTCCTACACATTTTCCTGTGCGCGTGAGTTTTGGCCGCTCATCTACTTTTTTCGTGGGATTTCTGACATGTTTGAGGTGTCATCTGCAAGAGAAAATATGGAGTTTTCAGAAATCACGTATGTCCGCATTGGAGCCTTTGAATTGTTGCACCTCCTGTGTCGGATTTTTCAGAAATCAACCATTTTTGAGCATGCAACTTGGGTATTTTGTGGCGGTTTTCATGCAGATTTCTGGCACGGGCTTCCCTTCTTCTACATTTTTCTTTTTTGGGCGATTTGCTCAAGTTTTGTCTTACAATTTTTGCTAAAACTGTCTATGTTTGAGGGTTTTATGACGGATTTCTAAGTTTTTGGCGTTTCTTCCTATGTGCGAGCGTGTGTTGTTTGTGGGCAGTTTGTTGTTTGTAACAAGTCAAAGATTTGGCGGCTATTTTTTGGTCGTTAATGGCAGCTTGAAAAGATTTTGTACCAGTTTTTGACAAAGTTTTCTGGTTGACAAATAAAAATTCTGCAAACAATTTTTTAATTTTATTTTTTTCGAAAAAAAAATAAAAATTATGAAGAGATTTTTGACGAGTTTCTCCTATCTAAAAAATCATGGGTTGCTGCTAGGGTTTGCAGAATAGTTTTTTGGGCGGTTTTTTTCTCAACAAAAAATCGTGCACTTGAACATTTTGAAGAGTTTTTGAAAAAAATTCTATAAAAATTTTGCAAATTTTCGAAGGTTTTTCTACAAAAATCTTACTTTTTCAGAATTTTTGAAGGTTTTTTTGAAAAATCTTACAGTTTTTGAGCCTCTTTTAAGACGATTTTTCAAAAATTGTGAATTGTGTCGATTGATTGTCTAGCGTTTGTGCTAGCTGATCACAACTTTACCTCGTTTTTTGGGCTTTTGGAAAACGGGAGGGATGGTTGCTTTGTCCAATGCCATGTTGGAAAGTACACAAAGGTTCAATGCGAAAAGTTGTACCACCTGGAAATAGAAGATACTCATTTTTCAAGTGTCGGTGTTTAGATTTGATTGTTCTGCGGGAAAGGATCAGTAATCGCAAGGCGGTTATGCTTCTCCAGTTATCAGTCATTGATGATATGTTTCCAAAAGATTATGGGTACACTTAGTTTTTGTTTGTACGATATGTAATGTCCCCTTCTCAGTAGCCACCTGGATATTATTTTAGCCTTATTTATTCCCGAAGGCTAAAATGAGAAATAAGGGAATAAATTATTAAATTAATTATTTGTAAAGTTATCTCAAAAATATAATATCATAAGATGACTTTATATTTAATTAATTTAATAGTAAAGTGACTAAAAATAAAATAATATCAAAAAGTCACTTAAGTGAATAAAATAATATTTTATTTTAGAAGCTTCTTGGAGGTGATTGTAAATTCTTTATAAGGAGCTTGTTGGAGACTAATTGAGATATCTTGAGTTTGCATATTCACATATCTACATTGGTGAGCTTGAATGCTTAGCAGTTTGCATGAGGGTTTGAAGACTCTAAGGTACCGGATTCAGTTGTCCAACATCAACCCTAGCTAGATTGGAGTGGAGGGTATTTTAGTCTTTCACATTGAGCAAATTTTGTGGCCAAGGGCCAAATTTGTGGAGTTTGATTAGAGCATATAAAGGCATATTTTGTAGAAAGAAATTGCAGTCACAAAGCCAATCGATTTTTTTGTATAAGGGACGAATTGGCAATCATATTGCTCGTGCAATTTTCACATACTCAACTGGTTTCAAGTTGTCATGTCCCCTATATAATTAAATGATTTTTTTTACAAAAACTAAATAATGCCTTGCCCAGTTCGTGACCCATTTCTTATAGCATTTTAGATATCTTATAAGGATCGATGCATGCCATCATTATTCAAGGGAAATGCTTAATAAACTAGTGTGTTAAGCTAATCGACACTAAATAGCTACAATCGATTAATTCAAGCACAAGGGATGCATCTCTTGAGACTCCTCACAATAGCCGCGCCTAAACATAAAGGATGTGTCTCTAGGAAGCGATTCTCCAGGCCGTATAAGGAGGAAACTAAAGCGGTTGAGGGAGGGTAAAGAAGAAACGCGTAAGGAAGAAGTCGCTACAGAAGGAGCTGAGCCCTGCCTCCAGGTAATCATGTTACTTAGCGTGACAATTTAAGTTTTTCATTTCCATAAGCAAATCAACATAATCGTAAGTGCACATAAAGGATATAGATTTCATAAGAGGGCGAACTGGGTTTCTCCCAGCGATGAGAAACCCAAGTCAACCCCCTCTCAGATTACCTTTTGTTTTTGAATATTTTAATATCTGATACAATGTTAAGTATGCACAAAATAGGCAAATTCAGGAAAGGCCAAAATACTCAATCCCTTAGGAAGAAGGGGTACGAGATTCCAAGGGCCGATTAGCTATGAGGATAAACATAGCAATCAGTGTTGTTCCAAATGTCTGTAAATAAATAAGAAACCAGTTAATGGAAATAAGAACAAATACAATTAAGTAGAACTAGTTAGTAGACAACTTCTATTAATTCGGTAAGCATTTACTTAATCATTTAAGGTACTGGTAATCACACGGTATATACAAATTATGGCAAATTAATCTGGATAAGGCAATGAAATGAACTCATTACTAAGCCACATACAAATTGGTAAAGATAATTAATATGATTCCTCCAAAGGCATTTGGAGTTAACTAATTTAATTTAATCAAGCTCACTTAATCAATTGGATAAATCACGACTCTACTTGCAATTCGGGTTACAATCTTTAAGGACAAATATTCTTACAAAAATAATGAGATGCTTAATTGACCAACAGGTGAAACAATTAATATGATTAATTACCAATACATTTATAAATCACTAGATGTTGTTTATATTACTCATGCATTTCTATTTGCTCTAATTCTAATCTGTTTTCTAAGTGCCTGTAAATTCATTTGAAAGGAAGGGCCTGAGAACTGTGGTGTCTTAAGACCCTCCTAAGGTTAGCCCCTAGGACCCTAGGATGAGGGTTGGGCTATGGATGGGTAATAGACCTAGGCTGCACATAAGCTCCGCTAACTTCCCCCAAATGAGTCATGTGTTTTCCGAAGAAGTGGCACAAGTGGAGTATGCAGTTACTAGTCACCTAGAGTGGGAGGTTGTAGGTTACAACCCTCAAGCTTGGCCTAGGGCTTCGAGCGGATCTACCCTAGGGGTAGAGGATGCAATTACAAGTTGCCAAGTAAGGAGGGTTGTAGATTACAACATATGTACTAGGAGCCATGGCTACGAGCGGATCCACCTTTGCCACCCTTCATTTGATTTCCTATGTTTCATGTTTACTTGTGTGAATGATTGCTTAATTGTTAATGCCAATGGACTTGTGCCTTTGTGGAATATGGCTCATTTTGTGGTTGCAGGAACCCAAATCCACATTCCCTATCTTAGAAGAGCCATTTGACTACATTCCAACCTTTACCCAAGCCAATCCAAGACAGGATCAGGTAAGGAACATTACAGTGGTATCATAGCATAATCCTGCCAACCTGTGATGGACTCTTATGAACACACCTACCATAGAAGAAACCCTAGCAATAGCATGCCCACAAATAACCTCATGGGTGACCCTTTGAGAGAAGAACTTAGAGCCCACCTTGAAGAAAGTAAGAAGACAAGTCAAGCCATACTTCTAGCCCTTCAAAACCTGAATAATCATCATGAGAAGGAGACAAACTCTAACCACTCTGAAGCAAATAATCCTACACCCACAAAAACCACAAGCTCTAGGCCCACTAAGCCCTCCTTCTTTCCTAGGGAAGAACACATGGAGGTTAACGGACCCCATGTGGAAAGTGTAGAGGAGATTGTTGCGGCCTACTATAGGCTTGATCCTGAGATTAGGGAAATCATCCCATTTAAAGATTTATGTGATGCTAAACTTAGAACAGCCCCTAGGAGGGAAAAGGAAAAAAACAGTCAAACTAATAAGGACCTCAAAAATAGGGTCAGCAAACTTACTCTCCCAAACTTTGATGGGGAAGGGAAGGTCACTGCACGCCCATGGGTACAAAAGCTTGACACCTACCTGTCATTCAGCCCCATGACAGAAGAAAATGCTATCAAATTTGCCGTACTACACCTAACAGGGATGGCCCATGATTGGAGGCATCATGGCCTCATAACCCAAGGGCATCAACATGTATCCACTTATGATGACTTCACCCAAAGACTCATAAAAAGATTTGACCAAAAACATCTTGAGTGGTTCTTCTGTGAACTCACCCGAGTAAGGCAACAAGGGACTATAGAAAGCTATGCCGCTGAGCTTCAAAAACTAGCTGTCATGGTGCCCGAGGTTTCCCAAGAGAGACTCACCTATCTTTTCCTAGAAGGTTTAAGGGGATCAGTCAAAAGCATGGTAAGCGCCCATGAACCCAAGTGTCTTGATGAGGCCATCCAAAAAGCCATGAAATTTGAAGAAAACGTGCCTAAAGATAAACCCAAATCCTCCGCAAATTTCTCCAAGTCACCCCATAAAGAAAATAAACCTAGACCGGAAGGGACAACAAGGACCTACCCTTTTTGTAGTGAAAAGAGAGATCGATTCCACATGTGCCCAACCATGGAAGACCTAAAGAAAAAGGGACTATGCTTCACATGCCGCAATCCATGGGAAGGGCGTGATCATAAATGCAGAAGTCGAGCCCACATGATAGAAGCACACTCTAATAGAGGAAATGAAGAACCTCCCAACAAAAGAGCCAAATTTGAGGATGAGAGTCATGTAACATTAGCCACTATCACCCAAGCCTCTAAGCATTGCCCATTTCGGATCAAAAGCATACTTAGGGGACAAAGGGTCATCACACTAGTGGACAGTGGAGCATCCCACAACTTCATTGATGAAAGGATAGTGAAAAAAGGAAGTTGCCAACCATAGCCTTCAAGGGGTTTGAGGTAGCAACCGCCATAGCGGCCAAGGTACAATGCACAAGGATAGTGCCCAAATTGGAACTCACCCTGGGGAGCCACCCTATTCAAGAAGACTTCTATGTAGTTCCTCTAGATGTTGATATTATCTTAGGAACTCCATGGATATACTCATTAGGATGTTTTATGTTTGACCTTCCAAATCAAACAATTTGGTTCCAACATGAAGGGAAAGAAGTCACCCTTAAGGGGCTACCCGATGGTGGTCCAAAGATGGTTTCGTGCAAAAGAATGGAACGAATTTTCAGAAAAGGGCATGGGGAGTGGGTAGCCCAATGTATGATTTTGGATAAAAGCACCATCCATGGGAAAGCCATCCATGTGGACATTCAACCCATCACCAAGAAATATGGGAAGGTCTTCAAAGAAATCCTCCCAAGTCTACCCCCTAAACATGGATTTGAACATACCATAGAATTAGAAGAAGGGGCGAAGCCGGTTATCACCACTCCCTACCGCCATCCTCACAAATTCAAAGAAGAAATTGAGAAAACCATTAAAGAACTATTGGAGACGGGACACATACAGCCTAGTTCCAGCCCCTTTGCATCTTCAATGGTACTAGTAAAGAAGAAAGATGGCACCTTAAGGATGTGCATAGATTATAGAGCATGAAACAAGAAAACCATCAAGAACAGATATCTGATTCCCCAAATCGATGAACTTATTGAGGAACTCCATGGAGCCAAATTCTTTTCCAAAATTGACCTCGGGTCAGGATACCACCAAATAAGAATGAGAAAGGAAGATGTACCCAAAACAGCTTTCCGTTGCCATTATGGACATTTTGAATTCCTAGTGCTGCCTTTTTTGGACTCACAAATGCCCCAGCCACCTTCCAATCATGCATGAATCACATTTTTCGCAAACAACTTCAGAGATTCCTCTTAGCATTCTTTAATGATATTCTTATCTATAGCAAGACGTGGAAAGAGCACCTCCAACACATTGAAGAAACTTTAAAAATATTAGAACAAGAATCCTTATATGCAAAGGCCTCAAAATGTGAATTTGGCATGGAGGAGATCTTATACTTGGGGCATAAAATAAATGCAAACGAGGTTAGTGTAGATGACGAAAAGATTGTGGCCATCAAGGAATGGCCCAAACCTATGTCCCTCACACAACTAAGGGGCTTCCTGGGGCTGTGTAGTTATTATAGGAGGTTTGTGAAGGGTTTTTCAAAAATTGCTGCCCCCCTCACCGACATAACTAAGAAAGGAGCTTTCACATGGAATGAAGAAGCACAACAAGCCTTTGAAAGCCTCAAAAAGGCCATGAGTTCATGCCCAGTCTTAGCCATCCCAGATTTCACCCTTCCTTTTGAGTTGCAATGTGATGCATCCATGGAAGGAATTGGTGTCATTTTAATGCAAAATAAGCATCTTATAGCCTTCAAAAGTCACAAGCTTACGGAGACCGAAAAACATTATCCAATCTATGATAAAGAGATGTTGGCCATCATACATGCCCTGGCCAAATTCCATCAACACTTGGTCTGCACAAATTTTCATGTGAAAATCGATCATAATAGCTTAAGTTATTTTCTGAATCAGAGAGACTTGAACGATCGACAATAGAAGTGGGTTAGTAGGATTCAAGCCTATGATTTTGACATTGAGTATGTAAAGGGAACAACCAACATAGTGGCAGACGCTCTATCCAGGTGTCTTCATGTAAATACAATAACTTACATAGCAGCAGATTGGAGACATGATATTATTGCAGAAAATGCTAAGGATCCTCAGGCTAGTGAAATTTTGGAGAACCACCTTCCCCATGAAGAATACAAGGTAGTAGAGGACCTCATTTTATATAAGAACAGAGTATTCCTAATACCAAACTCCAAGATCAAAGAAAAGATACTCAAGGAGTACCATGATAATCCATTAGCAGGACACCAAGGATTTTACAAGACATATAAACAGATAAGGGAGAAGTACTCTTGGGAGGGCTTTCAGAAGGATGTACACAGATATGTTCAAGAATGTATGGTCTGTCAAAGGAATAAAGTTGAGCAAAGCCACCCAACAGGCCTACTACAACCACTACCTATTCCCAACCAAAAGTGGGAAAGCATCTCCATGGATTTTATTACTGGTTTGCCCAAGACTCAAGGAAAGGATTGTATCTTTGTAGTCGTGGATCGCCTCACTAAATATGGCCATTTCTTCGCTATATCCACAAAATATAGAGCACCTCAAGTAGCTGAAGTATTCTTTAAAGGGATTTTCAGACTCCATGGTCTTCCTTGTAATATCGTCAGTGATCGGGACAGCCGATTCATGAGTCAATTTTGGCAAGAACTTTTTAAGTTGGTGGGCACTAGTCTCACACCTAACACCGGCTATCATCCCCAGACAAACGAACAGACCGAAATCGTCAACAAATGGATAGAAGGATACTTAAGAAACTATGTGACGGACAACAAAATGCATGGACCAAATGGTTACATATAGGAGAATATTGTTACAATACAACACACCACATGTCCATCCAAATGAGCCCATTTAAAGCACTATACGGCTATGAACCCACTACATTTGGGAATCTAATTACCCAAGAAAGTCAAGTGCCCCGAGCTAGGGACTTTGTGCAAGAGAGCATTGACATCTTGAACACCCTCAAGGATAACTTACATCAAGCCCAAAATCAGTAGAAAATGTATGCAGACCGGAACCGCATCGAGAGAACCTTTGAGGTGGGAGATGTGGTGTTCTTGCGATTACAACCATATAAGCAGTCGTCCCTCAAATCCAATGGAGCAAAGAAACTCAGGCCCCGATTCTATGGGCCTTACAAGATTTCAAGGAGGATCAGCGAGGTGGCTTACGAATTAGAACTTCCCTCGAACAGCCGCATACATAATGTTTGCCATGTATCCGGGTTAAAGAAAGTTCTTGGACAACAAGTCACTCCATGTGCAGAACTACCCCCTTTGGACAACAAAGGAAAATTGGTCCTCGAACTGGAAGCAGTCCTTAACATGAGGGAAAAGAAACTAAGGAATAAAACTATCCCCGAATTCCTGATTAAATGGAAAGGTCTACCAGAGGAAGATGCCACATGGGAGAGTGAGGAAATTTTCAACCATCCAAACCTCAAGTTGCTTGAGGACAAGCAATCTAAGGGGGAGGACTATCATGTCCCCTACATAATTAAATGACTTCTTTTACAAAAACTAAATAATACTTTGCCCAGTTCGTGGCCCATTTCTTATAGCATTTTAGATATCTTATAAGGATCGATGCATGCGATCATTATTCAAGGGAAATGCTTAATAAACTAGTGTGTTAAGCTAATCGACACTAAATAGCTACAATCGATTAATTCAAGCACAAGGGATGCGTCTCTTGAGACTCCTCACAATAGCCGCGACTGAACATAAAGGATGTGTCTCTAGGAAGCAATTCTCCAGGCCGTATAAGGAGGAAACTAAAGCGGTTGAGGGAGGGTAGAGAAGAAACGCGTAAGGAAGAAGTCGCTGCAGAAGGAACTCGGCCCTGCCTCCAGATAACCATGTTACTTAGCGTGACAATTTAAGTTTTTCATTTCCATAAGCAAATCAACATAATCGTAAGTGCACATAGAGGATATAGATT
>VDFB02054327.1:0-13300 GCA_007258455.2 Sequoia sempervirens | reverse complement strand
AATTGACACCAGAAATATGCCACCACATTAAATGATTTTCATTGATATCTCCATAATCTTAAACATGCATCATAGTCTGATATTTTTGAAACATTGTATTCTACTGTGTCCTTTTCCTATTCTATCTTATCTTCTATCTTCTATCTTCTATTCCCCCCTTTGTTTCACTATCGAACATATATTTATACATCAAAACTTGAAAGGGCATGTCCTTTCAAAAATATCATATGTTTAAACAACAATAGATTAGAAGATAATCAAGCTTTGTTAAGCCAAAAATGAGTTTTAGATAGGTGATCCAAATAATCCTGATGTTCGTACATATCCACATCTCCAACTGTGTTCCAAATTGTGATCTCCATCTTTATCATCTTCTAATTTTGCTCGCTCACCTCCTCCAATGTTGTGTCTTCCACAATAGCTATCTTCAGGATTTCATGTAGTATTGACTCACTCTCACCTTTCCATCTGGTCATTTCTTTTAGTTCCTCTCTATCATGAGAGAATGTAGTCAATTTTTTCTTGGTGGCATTTATCAATCCCTGTTCATCCCCTTGCAATTCTTCATAGAAGTTTCGATGTTTATTCATAAAATGATTTGCAGCTTCAATTGCTACATTATTAGAAACATCTCTCTGGTTTGTTTCTTGAAGCTTCTCCATAATCCGTCCATCCATCCTTTCATGTTCTTTTAATGTAGCAAGGGTATGTGAATATTTTCCCTACAGTTTATTCAACCAAGATGTTAAACTGGCCTACCTTTTCTTGATTATTGCTACAAGTGCATCATATTTTCCTTTGAAGTAAGCACTTGATCCTTCCCAAAGATCTTTTGACTGAGAGCTTTCACCTTGAGTGAGCAGCTTGGTTGATTTCATCGTAACACCTAACAAATCTTTTAGGTGATCATTTTCTCTCAACATCCTCTCGTTATTTGTTTTGTACATTTCTCTCTCCTTAATCAACATTTGAATTTGGGCTTTGTTTAGTTTTGCAATATTAATTCCAATTTCTGTAATAGCCACAGGATCAGCTTCTCCAACCTTTAAATTCATGACATGCCCGAATAACTTTTCAGTGTCAATAACTACTAATTTCCTATGGGGTGGATATAAGGCCCAAATCATTAATGATCCTTCATCTGTATTGTATTTGCATCCTGCATACACTTTTGTTACCTTTTCTTGGCTAAGTTTGTGTGTAGCATTACTGTCTTTTAAGAAACTATCAAAGATTAGTGTAGAATTGAGATCAAGCCCAGGAAAGATCATGACACCGGCACTTTCCAACATTTTCCTCCCCTTTTTAGGGGTCATACCCGTTATCTCTTCATCCACACACCTCCTTAAATCATTCATCAATTGCTCTTCATTACTTGTAGTAATATTATCAACCTTTTCCCTTATCTCTTTTCCCTTTTGTTTATACAAAAATGATTTGAATTAAAGGGAGTAAAGGTGTGGTTTTTCCACTGTCTAATCTGTGAATTGGCAGCCTCAACCCTTATAAATCGTGTCCATTCTCCAAACTCCTTTTCAATTCTTCACAAAGATCTTTTCATTGCAAATCCTTCCAAATCAAAAACCTCCTTATTTCATCCTTTGATAAATGTGTTGTAGTTTCCTAGGCGAGGTCACATATAGCTTTGAGTTTGAATTATAATGAACCGCTAACATTTATCAATTTTTGCATTTACAAATACATTAGGGCATACAGTTTTTAAATTAAGCTTCCATGGAGTTGCATCTTGGCTCAAAATTATTTCTCGATGATAGTGAAAATTAAACAATTCATACCCCTTATTGGAGTCCAAACATCTTCTATGAATTTACATTTATCATCCAATTTATCCATTTCTTCCCTAAGCTGAGCAGATCGTTTGGCTTGAGGTCCAGAGCTAGGTAACTGGTCAATGAGATCTCGATTTAGTCTTCGCTCAGTGCCCTCATGTTCTGTCTTAGTTTTATTCTTCTTTCCTTTCGGTTGACTGATTTCACCATGCTTCCTACCTTTTGATTTTCCTAAGCTAGGAGACTCCATTTCCTCAAAATTACAAAATTTAAAACTAGAGGAGTTAAGGCGCAAGAACTTACTGTATTTGCTTGAAGCCTTCAGACTGAAGGAATGCCCTGGTTCTCTATTCACCTCTACAATTCTTCCGCTAGCAATTTCACACTAATGTCTCCAATTGAATTCTCCTTGTTATGTTCTGTTGTGCCATTAATGTGTCAGCTGAAGCATGAGTAAAGTCTTTTTTTTGAAACTTACACTGTCACATCAAATATATTATCGGTGAGACATTTTCAAATCTGGGGCGATATCCTGTTGCAACGTTCATTAAACCTTTCGTCAAAACATCTTGTAGTCTTCCCAACACCCTAAAGTCTTACCGACTATCGCAAATTGAATGTCGCTATAATGTCCCGCAGTCTCATCGATATTTAGAGTTTCACCGATAGCTATCATCTCAGTCTTACATATATCGCTGTGAAATTTTGAGTTGGGGAGATGTTCTATAGATTATTTTGTGTCTCACCAAGATATATTCTTTGATATGTTTTATGGTCGCTGAGACATATTTACTTTCTCACCGATAAAACAACATTCGGTGAGACATATGAGTCGGCAAGACTACATAAGTTCATCTTGATAACCATTGATAGAGTCCCCTTACGCTTTGTCGGCAAGACCCGATGCATTCGATAAGACTTCACTCCAATGACTTTTATTCTAGCCGATATGTTTCCTTTTGCGCCGGTTGGTAAGACATATATGAGTTCGTTATGACTTATTCTGATGATAAATTTCTTGTCGATATGACTTTTCTATCACCAATAAAATGAATTGTATCCTGTCGATATGTGCTTGCAGACAAATTCCGATCGGTGTGACATCCCTGAATTCTTGCCAATAGACAACAATAGATATACATTAGTAAAAAAATGCATTATGGATTAGGGAGACCCTAACCTTCTCTCATCGATATGGATTATACAGTGAAATATTCGGGGCTAGGTGGATTTTTGTAGGACCACATGAAAATGTATGAGAAAAATATTATGAAAAGAGGATTTTTGTGCTTATGGTGAGGACTATTTTGGAAACTCATGAATATAATTAACTGTAAAATCTTCAAAATTTTACAGTTCTAACTGTGTCTCCGTCTGGGGATGAATGATTGTGAGATCATTGTAAGGATCTAGATTTTCTGGTTGAGCAGACCAAACTCAACATGATGGATTAGTGAGCAAGATGGAACAAATGGAAATGGAAATGAGTATGACCCTATACTACTGTACATGGAAAGACTTATTTAGTTAAAAAAAAAGGAGACTCAGGATTGTCCATGTACTGGTAATTCATGTTCTTTTTATTTCCTAGACTACTATGCATGGAAGAGAAAATTTTGAGAAGATTGTCAAGAGTTGTCCATGCACTGGCAACCCTAAATGCTTTGTATTGCTCAAGAGAAAAAATGCTTAAAAATTTCCCATGCACAGGAAACTGATGATCTTCACTAGTCATGTTTTGTAGATAGTATGAATCTTCACCCTTCTTTCCAACAATCACAAAAGGTCCTAACCACAAGGCTTCAAATTTCCTGTGCTTTCCCTTCTCCTGACACCTTGTGTTCCACATCAGCACCAGATCATTCTCCTCAAATTTTCTATCTTTTTCTTTTTTATCAAATAAATACTTCATCTGTGCTTGCAACTTCATGTTCTGGTTTTGAGCTACTCTCCTTATCTCATCAAGTTCAGCTAGTTGCTCCATTCTTTCCTCCATAGGTTTTGGAATAACCAAATCTTCTTGAAGGATAAACTTGTAAAATTGTAACAAATTCTGTAAAGGCATCCTAGCTTGTGTTCCATACACCAATTCAAATGGGGATTTTCCAATTGCCTCTTTTACAGTGATCCTATCAGTCCAGATAGCCAGTTTCAGTTTTGAATCCCAAGCCTTCTTGTTCTGACCTAGCATCCTCCTTATAAACTTAAGAAGACTTTTATTGTTGGACTCTACTTGACCATTAGCTTACGGATGGTAAGGAGCTACATAAGAAATGGTAATGCCATATGTGTTGCAAAATTTTCTAAATTCATTAGATCTGAAACACATCCCGTTATCAGTAATCAATCTTAGTGGTGTACCAAATCTGGTAATGATGTTATCCATTAGAAAATTTGTCACAACTTTACTTGTAGCTTGCTTGGTTGGGACTACTTCTACCCATTTGGTAAAATAATTAGTAGCCACCAGTGTCCACTTATGTCCTCCACTCGATTTCTCTTGTATCTCCCCAATGAAATCAATTCCCCACTGATGAAAAGGGGCTTCAACCTATAAAGGCCTGAGTGGTAAGGCTCCCTAATACTTCATTTTCCCAGAGAATTTCTGGTAGGCTTCACATCTTCTCATGTATGAAAAGGAGTCATTAAAAAATTTTGGCCAGTAATAACCTACCCTGATAGTTTTATGTGTAGTTGTCTTTGCAGAGTAATGCCCTCCACAAACCCCTTCATGTATTTCACTCAAGACATGCTTAGCTTGTGACTCATCCAGACATAACAACAATATCCCGTCCCTATTCTTCCAAAATAAATCAGCTTCCATGAACACATTCTTAGATGCTCGCAACTTTAAAGTTCTTTTTTGGTTGTCACTTAATCCTTCTGGATACTTCATATATTTGAGGTAATGCATGATGTCTACATACCAAGGAGTATGCTCAATACTTGCAATTGCTCTCTCCTCTTCTATATTACAAATTTGATTTGCTTTGATATTTGCCTCTGCCATTAGTCTAGCCAAACCCTGACCACTCACTAATTTAGTGATCTATATTTCCATATCAAACTCTTGGATTTTATTAATCCATGTGCATCTTTTTCCTGTTACTTCAGATTGTGTCAAAATATCTTTCACAGTTGCATGAGGGACATAGGAAATCACCTTAGCTCCAACAAGATATGGCTTGAAAGCTTTTGTAGCTTTTACCAATGCAAATGCTTGTTTTTCCATTATATCATACTTCAATTCTGACCCCTGTAATGACTTGCTAAAAAAGGACATAGGTTGTTCATGACCCTCCTCATTTTTCTATAACATGACAGCAACTATAGTATGTACTGAAGCAAATGAAAATATTTGAAAGGGTTTTGAAAGATCTGGAGACTTAAGGATAGGGGCTCCCTTGATGGCATTTTTAATTGATATAAAAGCATCTAACGCTTCTGTAGTCCAATCTATTTTTTTTTCCTTTTCTTAACATTTTTGATATAGGCTTGATGATTTCAACAAAATTAGAAACAAATCTCCTAACAAAGTTGATCTGTACAAAGAATGACTGGATGGCCTTGACAATTTTAGGGATAGGAACTTTATCTATGGCTTCAACCCTTTCAGGATCTATTCTTATCCCCTCCTTTGACACAATATGTCCTAAGAGTTTACCCTTTGTGACTACAAAATGACATTTTTTAGGGTTCATACTAATACCATATTCCAAAGCCTTAATAAATACCTTTTCCAGATGTTCTACATGATCTTCAGCCCTTTTTGAATAAGCAGTAAGGTCATCTTGATACACCACCATGATAGCATTAATCAAGTCTGCAAATGCTACGTCCATAGCTCTTTGGAAATTTTCTCCAGCATTAGTGAGACCAAATGAAATTCTTATGTATACATATGTCCCCCATGGGGTTGTAAAAGTTGTCTTATACTATTCAAATTCTTTAACTTTAACCTGGTTATAACTCAAAACCCATCCATCATAGATAATAGCCTACACCCCTCATTAAATCTTATGTAATATAGCCTATATTGGGTAGAGGATAATTATCCTGAGGGATGCCAGTTTAGATTTTGAACCAATACCATAATTTGATATCTCCATTTTTCTTCCTCACAGGGACCAAGTTTGAGACCCATGTTGAGTGCCTGATTGGTTTGATAATGCCACCATCTCTGAGCTTTGCCAATTCTTCCTGCATTTTTGGTTCCAATGTTGGATTAATGGGTCTTTGCTTCTGTCTAAATGGATTTGCATCTAGCTTCAATGGTATTTCATGCTGAAAAAAATCTTCCCTATATGCTTTTAGATCTTCATAAGACCATGCAAACACATGTTTATATTTCCTTAGTAATGCTATCAACATTCTTCTAATTGTTGGGCTTATTTTCTTCCGTATGTACACCTTTCTTTGTGCCATCTCAGTTCCCAAGTTGATCTCTTCAATATCCTCCTTCTTGATTGGTGTTTGCTTCATGAGGGACCAATCACTTCCATCATACACTCTCTCCAATGCCACTAAATACTGTCAGTTTCCCATCTACTTCTTCAACGAAGGCATTGAAATCAATTTCTTGGGCTTCATATTGGTCTATACAGTGAAGAAATTTTAGGAGGTCAATGTCATCATTAAAAACCTACCAACTATATATATTATCAGGCACAACAGTCTCCATTTTTGAACTCAATCAGGACACTCCAAAATGGTAATGTCATCCTTCTTGTAGCTACATTTTCCAAAATATCTCTGCCATTATGTTCTTCTAATCGATCACCCATTCAATGGAAAATGCATCAAGTAGCCTCGACAGTCCCATACAACATTCCCTATATTGCTTCAGCCTTTATGCTTTGCTGCATATTTGATTTAACTTGTGAACAACCAATTCTAATCCCTTAGAAACAACTAGCAACTTGATTTATGTTTACGCCTATATTCAAACCTGTTAATAAGGCTTCATACTTTGCCACGTTGTTTGTATATTCAAATTATAGCAAAAATGAATACTTAAATGTAATACCTTTAGGTGAAACAAATACTATTCCTACTCCATTACCTTCTTGGAAACATGCTCCATCAAAGTACATTTTCCATACACCATTGCAGTTTTGTGCAACATGCTTTTCAATTGGATCAGTATGACCAATTCTGGCTGGGCTGGCTCTATCTTAAAATTCCCAAGATCCACATGACAAAAAAAATTGATTTGATCTTGTGGTACACAATCAACAACTCGGTTCATCCTTGGCTCCCTGTACAACTTAACTTTCTGACCATTCATTGGAATTGTTGCATAAGATAAACCAAACTGGACATTTTCCCCAACCGCTACCATCCATTGTCTTGATAGAAACATCCCAAACTGAGGAGGGGTGTCAATATTATATCTATATTATAGGCCACCTGAGGATAAGCAACTCGTTTGACTTCAACATCTTTCATAATACCCACAACAGGAGCATGTATGTTATCCATCGCATAACACTTCCCTCCATTAGTATCCACCCACATGCCAAGTTGTTTCATAACTCATACTAGCATAATATTTATGGTAACACCAAAGTCTATCATGCAATTCCTCAACAATTTGTTATTTATGAGCAATGTAGTGAAAAAAGGATCAACTTGCGGGGGATTTAATAATGCATTATTAAGGAACACTTATGGGATATTCACTTTCTCTTGCTTATTAATAGTTTTAGTGGCCATCTTACTTTCAAAATTTATATGTTTTTCATTTCCATTTGTTATTAATTGAACAACTGTGTCTCTATATTCCTTAATTTTCATCATCTCAAGTAGTGGAACATACATTTTTACTTGGGATAAAGCCTAAGTGAAGTCAAAAGAGGAACCCTTCGCCTTAATCATTTTCTTTTGTTATGATGTTTCTCCTTTGTTCTCTTCCTTTTCTTTTTTACTTAATTGATCAGTCTTTTTCATTTCTTTGTGTAACTCTTTAACTTCCTCCTTTTGGACAAACTTCTGTTCATTTTTATCATGTTGTTTATTTTCTGTTTTCTTCGAAGTTCCTTGTGTCACCTTTTGATCCTTCATAAATATTCCCTTGGGGACACCTTCATTTTCATTTACTGTCCTATTTCTTAACCAATATTTTCTCTTTGCTTCTCAACTGCAACAATGGTTAATCTCTTGATCTCCTCTTCAGTGATTTTCCTCATATTGCACTGAGTAGGTATCTCAACAGAATGTGGTTCTGTATAATCTTCTTCATAGTAAAAAAAAACCTATTGTTCAGCCATGTGGAAATTGTACCTTTGATTTGAAATGTTGTATGCATAACCTTCTTCCTCTGAAGATGAGTACTTCTCCTCAACACGGTGAAAAGTATTTGAAGTCAAGTACACTGTGTGATCTTCTCCACTGTTACCCATTAGCATTCCTTCTTCTTGCATTCTTTGGGCTACAACACAATAATTTGGGGAATGTGGCTTATCACAAATTTCACAAAAATAATTGTTATTAACCATATATGTTCCCTTCTTCCTTAATGGATCAGGAGTTTCTTTGTTTCTAGGCCTATCTATTATAGGTTTTTCATCCTTCCAATTTTTATTATAGGGCATGTCATGTAACCTAGGCCTCTCATTTCTATATGTGTTCTCCTATTTGTATTGATAATTATTGGCTTGTTGAGGAACCCTAGGGTTGTCTCTTTTACTGATTATCCCAACAACTTTCCTATTGTTTTCAATTGTTAATGCTATCTTTTGGGCATCAACTAAATCTCTTGGGAACATATTTCTTAGTTCATACCTTCTTTTTGGATCAAACACATTCAAATAAACACTCAATGCCATAGAGTATTACAACTTTGATCTAGGAGGTATCTTATTTTGCAATTTGTTGAATCTCTGGTTAAAATAATAGATTGAGTCATTGTGATTTTTCTGAATTTGCATTAATTCATGAAGAGTAACATCTAGTGCACTTAGATTCCCATATTGCTCGAGGAATCAATCCTGAAATTCTTGGACATAATTGATAGAAGCCAAGCAGTAGGTCGCTGGAACCAATCCCTGTTTCTTCAAGTAGTTACATCAAGAATAACCTCATATGTAAATCCTCATATGGCACATCCAAATCTTGGATGAAAGCATTGAAACTTCTTAAATGATCTTCAACACTAATTGCGCTACTCCCTGTAAACTTAGGAACAAGACTTCTCCAACTGCCATCCATTAGGTAAGGGTATAATTGAAACCCTGTCAAGTCAAATTGTCTGATCATTGTTGTGTATTGATGGGGGGAGGGTTAGGTGGGTACTAATATTGGTACATCAGATTATTGTATTGTGTATGATGATGTGGCACGTAGTGCTGACCATGAGGTGGTTGTGTATTTGTGTATTGTGAGGGAATATGCAATGGATGATTTGAATGTTTGTATTGATTCCCTATCTGATTGTGAGGAGCCTTTGGTGGATCAGAAGGCCTTACACTATTATTACCCTGCTTATGAGGTGGTACATACTTTGGGCAACCAATATTCCGAGCAGTAATTTGGGCTTTCTACAATTTGATGTCTCTGATTACTTGTATCATCTGGGCTTTCCCCTGTTTAGCTTTTAGTTCTTCTAGCTCCTTTCTATGAAACTAAAATTGTGCCTTTACTTCTTCATGAGTTGAGGATTCATAATTTTCTTGAGGAATCACATGATCATTGAACTCATTTTGGTTACCCTCCATTCTTTGTTCACATTCCTGTTGATATCTGAGTCCCCCTGCTTTGAGTTTAGCGTCAAACTCTGGTTGTTTTTGAGGATTATAAAATGTATTTCTTTGTTCTTCTGGGGTACAAGGTTCTGTACTTGAATTATCTCTCCATGTATCATAACGGTCATATGTTTCACAATATGGTCTTGGTACTTTGTCTTTATTTGTTATGCACATGAGATCATTTATCCTTTTACCCTTATCAACCTTATCATCCTTGTGTGTCTTCTTACTATTGCCAGCCGAACCTCCATGAGAACCTCCTTTATATTGGGATCTTCTACCATTCATATTTTAAATTTAATCTTGATGCAATATTCTTATCAGAGAAGTCACTCACTTTCTTAAAAGTGAGAAAGTGTTTGTTGTTTCTTATTCCCAGTGGAGTCTGTCCCATATTTCTGACTCTATGACTATGGCCCTGATTCTAAATTGACTCCCTAGCAAAGTTTCCAATTTGTTAGCTCTCAAAAACGTAGGCTAAACGCCTCAAAAGGTTGCCAATCTCTTGATACGTTTTAGGGTAACAGACAAGGTCAAATGGTTTAGACCTTCTACTTTTTAGGTGCTGCTAGACCTAGGTGGGTGTACCTATATGAGTGAGGCAGACTTGACTTGTGCTTATCTCTTTTGAAGTGTTTTGTCCACAATGGCAGATGGGAGTGGACAAATAAAAATTGATTTGGTATAAATTGTATAACAATATTAAAACAAAAACCTAATATGTTTAGTTAACAGATGTAAAAAATGAATGAAACCAAATGATGAAAATGTAGAGACTAGTGCCTTATTGGGTATGCGGAGTCAAATGAAATCTAAATGACCAACTTCTTTCTAGTAAACATTCAAATTGATCGACATATATTTTAGTTTATAACTTGTATAAACATGCAAGACTATGACTACCAAGTTCTTCTTAATGATCCAGATGAACTTCCCTGATTACTATGATCAATTAAAAGGATTTAATCTTTTCTTGAAAGAACCAATTAATCAACCACATAGATACAACAAATGTGCACTGATAAACTGAATATAAACTTGTTATATCAATTTAAATAACCATAAAGCACCAACCTTGGAGACAACTTTAGTAATACTTTCAATGAACACAATAGACAATTGACACCAGAAATACGCCACCACATTAAATGATTTTCATTGATATCTCCATAATCTTAAACATGCATCATAGCCTCATATCTGTGAAACATTGTATTCTACTGTATCCTTTTCCTATTCTATCTTATCTTCTATATTCTATATTCTTCCATATTCTATTTCACTACTGAAACAAATATTTATACATCAAAACTCGAAAGGACATGTCCTTTCAGAAATATCATATGTTTAAACAACAACATATTAGAAGATAATCAAGCTCTGTTAAGCCACAAATGAGTTTTAGATAGGTGATCCAAATAATCTCGATGTTTGTACTTATCCGTATCTCCAACTCCGTTCCAGATTATGATCTCCATCTTTATCATCTTCTCATTTTTCTCGCTCGCCTCCTCCAATGTTGTGTCTTTCATAGAAGCTATCTTCAGGATTTCATGTAGTATTGACTCACTCTCACCTTTCCATTTGGTCATTTCTTTTAGTTCCTCTCTATCATCAGAGAATGTAGTCAATGTTTTCTTGGCGAAATTTATCAATCCCTGTTCATCCCCTTGCAATTCTTCATAGAAGTTTCGATGTTTATTCATAAAATGATTTGCAGCTTCAATTGCTACACTATTAGAAACATCTCTCTAGTTTGTTTCTTGAAACTTATCCATAATCCGTCCATCCATCCTTTCATGTTCTTTTAATGCAGCAAGGGTATGTGAATATTTTCCCCAGAGTTTATTTAACCAAGATGTTAAACTGGCCTACCTTTTCTTGATTATTGCTACAAGTGCATCATATTTTCCTTGGGGGTAAGCACTTGATCCTTCCCAATGATATTTTGACTAAGAGCTTTCACCTTGAGTAAGCAGCTTGGTTGAATTCATCATAACACCTAACAAATCTTTTAGGCAATCATTTTCTCTCAACATCCTTTCATTATTTGTTTTGTACATTTCTCTCTCCTTAATCAACATCTGAATTTGGGCTTTGTTTAGTTTTACAATATTAATTCCAATTTCTGCTGTAGCCACAGGATCAACTTCTCCAACCTTTAAATTCATGACATGCCCAAATTCCTTTTCAATGTCAATAACTATTGATTTCCTATGGGGTGGATATAAGGACCAAATCATTAATGATCCTTCAACTATATTGTATTTAGATCCTGCATACACTTCTGTTACCTTTTCTTGGCTAAGATTGTGTGTGGCATTACTGTCTTTTAAGAAACTATCAAAGATTAGTGCAGAATTGAGATCAAGCCCAGGAAAGATCATGACATCGAAATTTTCCAACATTTTCCTCCCCTTTTCAGGGGTCATACCCATCATCTCCTCATCCACACACCTCCTTAAATCATTCAACAATTTCTCTTCATTACCTACAGTAATATTATCAACCTTTTCCCTTATCTCTTTTCCCTTTTGTTTATACAAAAATGCTTTAAACTCTGGGGAGTTAACAAATTCATCATCTGACACAAATGATCTGTATTCTACATGCCTTGCATCTACCTCTTCATTCTCTTCAGTAGTCAATTCTCTGGTAGGGCAAGTATAATGCTGAGTTCTTAATCTAGATATTTTACTTGATTGGCCTTGTGGCATATTATCCTCAAATGCCTCCTCCCCAGAAGACAACAACTCTGTAGGCTGCAACCTTTGATTATATCTTTCAACCACCATCTCTGCTTCTTCCTCATCCAAATTCTGAATCATATCATCAAAGTGATAGGATACATGTTGATACCCTCCAAAGTTTATCCTTACTTTAGCAGAATGAATATACCCTTTTGGGTCGAAGTTCTTTCTGGGTGGTCCTCTCTTCATATTGTACTGCAACAATTTATCAAGGATCAAATTGTATCCTTCCGTGGCCAACACAGTAAAATCACCAAAGCATAATGTACTAGGCATGAAAGCCTGCTTCCCAAAGGAACTAAGATTCATAACACTGGAATAATCCATCTGTCTGACAATTTCCAAATATGCAATTCTGTTCAGGACTGTCTTTGGAAAAATGAATGGGGCATCTTCAAACCCATAAACTCTAATCATAGTAGCTCCCTCCAAGCAATACCAATCTCCCCAATTATGATAAATTGGCCCATTGAAATCCTTTGGCCGAAGAAATCTCTTTATCTCTTTAGATAAAGAATAATCACATGGATGATTGTACAATCTGTACAATGTCTTTACAAAATATTCTTCAAAATGAACAAAACTAGAATTGGAAAACCTACCGTCCCAGACATCAGTCCATAATTGAATAGGTAATGCTACACCTTCCTTGTCAAATTGAAAGATTCTCATCTCCTGGGACCACAATCCCAACTCCTGTCTAAAATATAACACTATATGCATCAACAATGAATAATGCTTGAGATGAAAGATAGATGCTCCACCCTTTATTTCCATCAATCCCGAATCAAGCCCCTTGAAAATGTATGAGGCATAGTCAAATGGCCTAGAGTTGTGGTACTGGATATCTGCTGAAATTAGCATAGGCACAATTGACATATATTATGGGACATCCATTCCCAATACCTGGCCCACTGAGAAATAAGTGTACTTCATATAAGGTTCAAATAGGTCAACATGAAAAGGAGGTCCATCACTATCCTGTAAAGGAATTGGTTTGCCACCTTGTCTAATC